>VZTE01001770.1:162388-180445 GCA_013397775.1 Eulacestoma nigropectus
TGGGGGTCCTTGGGGATGGAGGCAGACCGCGTTGCCTCCATCTGGCCGTGGAGCCGGCCCCTCGGCGGGCCCCCAGGCGTTCGCAGAACCCCTCTTTTCCCCGCAGAGGCAACCAAAGATGCGCTTATTTGGGGGAGGCTGCAGGTGACACGGGGGTTCCGCGATGCGCAGGGCCCGGGAGCCGGGGATTCCTCTTTGCCCGATGGTTTTATGGAGCTGGGAGATTTGTGCTCGAGATTCCCTGCACACCTGAAGGAAAGGCATTAACACAGAGATAAACGGAGCACGCAGTGGCCGAGGAGACAAAGCCGCCTTTCATGCCCTGCTCCTGCTGCCTCTCGTTAATAAACAAATGCTTTTCCCTGCAGTGGCTTCCAGGAGGAGTCGCTTTAAGCTCCAAAAGGTGCTTATTTGGGTTTATTTTCAAAGCTGATCCTGAGGCATCTGCACTCCCAAAGCCTCGCTGCCCAGACAGTGTGGAAGGGAGCTGCGATGCTCAATTAGCAGCAGCAGAGGTTTTTGTGGTTGTTGTTGCACTGGATTCTGCATTGAAGGGGAGCGGCCATAGTCCCATCCCACGGAGGTGACCTGGAGGCAGGAGGGCTGGGCTCAGCCTGCTCCCAGGCGATGGCTCTGGGCACAGACTGCAACGGTCCCAGGGCCTTTAGAGCCCCAGGGAAACCCCTCAGCAAACCTCAAGAGATGGCAAGAGCTGGGTCTTCGAGCCCATCAGCGAGAGCAAAAGAGCACAGGTGGCAGGATCGGGATTTGCTTTCCATTTAACATAGCAGAGCCAGAACCATCAGGAAAAATGAGAAGGGAGCAGAGCCGTGCCCAGCCCGGCACAGGCACGGGGCGTAGCCTCTCCTCGTGTTTCCCGGCTCGGGGCAGGAGCCAGCGTTGTCCCATCGCTGGCACACGAGGGCACAGCCCCAGCACACGCACCCAGGGCTCTGCAGCGTGGGCCGTGGCCGTGCTGCCAGCCAGGACCGCTGCTCTTCCCCTCTCTGGGAATGCTGACAGCTCTCCTGAGCAGCGTTGCCATTGCAGGGCCGTGGTGCACCGGGAGCCCCGCAGCGTGCACACAGCGGGGCTCGGGGACCATTTACTTCTTGTACACATTTCCTCTTGCTAACCGTGATTTTCTGTGGCTTTTTGGTCTCAGATGCTTCTGAAGGCTCTCTCTTTTCCCCTGATCGGTGACCATGCAGAACTGCAGAGGAATGCAGGTGGAGGTAGAAGGGACCAGAAGTGTTTCCCACGGCAGAGGGAAGAACAGTACTTTAGATTCAGGAAGCTGCTCGGAGGAGCAGGGAAACCACCTGACTTCTCTCTTCTTCTGACATAAATCTCTGTGGAATTTCCCCTTTCCCTATCATTTTGCTCAGACAGCAACTGAGGTTCTGCCTGAGAAGGAAGGAGATACCCGATAGCATAACTTGATCTGGAGCTTGCCTGCTCTACCCTGCCCCTCACCAGAAAGGGCAGATTCATGCCCAGACAGCTGAGTTGCTAACCCTTGTCTGCTTTTGCAGGCTGAAATCCCAGTGGGACCACAGTGGTTCTCCAGCTGAGAAATTCAGTGTGAGATACCTGGGAGGCCTCTGCGGCAGTTTTGAAAAATGAGGGTTTTCTTCGTCTCTGTGGCATTTTGGACTCCAGAACACTCAACCTCAAAAAAGGGCACTGGTCACATCTCCTTTTAGCAGTATTTTTCCTGCTGTTCAGCCTAACTCTTGTGAAATCAACTGGTTTTCATCACTTGAGACACTTGCTTTTCTCTTATCATTTCAGAAATGGTTTAGGACTAAATCCCTATCCCCCTTTTATGCTGTTTTTTCCCATATAAATGGAAAATCATTATTTTCTATAGGTCCTTGGGCATTTTGACATGAAATAAAAAGGGAAGGCCCTTACTGCAGTCACCAGACCAACATGAACACTGGCTTTGAGAGAATAAAGCCTAAATAACATATTTTAAAAACATTTTCCTTCAATTGAGGATAACTGTCGGCAGGGAACCCAGGAGGTCTGTGGTCTGCTTTAATTTTTCCAAAGCCCATCTCTCCCCTAACTCCCTGCTGTGAAAACCCATCATATTTGCCATCCTGGCAGAGAGACGGAGAATCTGAGCTCAGCCTGGATTCCACCCTGTCTGCAGGACCCCAGAGTTCAGCAGCACCATCAGAGGTTTTCATTCCTCAGGCAAATGTTGTGGGGGCTGGTTTTTCTTTCACCTCCTTTAATTTTGTTCCTGCAATTTCCCAGAGATGCCTGAAAACAAAGCACCTCTCAGGTCTCTCTTTCCCTCTGCCAAGGGAGCTCCTGGCACAGAGCCCTGCCTGGTGCAGATGCCACACAGGGCAGTGTCCCAGTGTCCCTCCCTCCTTCAGGGAGCCCTGCAGCTCTTCTGAAAGGACGGATGTTGACCTCCCACAGCATAGGCAGGCGGACTGTCCTTCTTCAGCATCCTCCACGGGTTGCCCATCCTCAGCCTCCTCCCTGTCAGTTGAAGATGTGCTCCTGCAAATTCAGCGTGGGGCTTTTGGTATAAGGAGGAGCACAGCACAGAGTCACAGGACATGCTGAGCTGGAAGGGACCCACAAGGATCATCCAGTTCAATCTCTGGCCCTGCACAAGACACCCCAACAACACCACCCTGTGCCTGAGAGCGCTGTCCAAGTGCTCCTGGAGCTCTGGCAGCCTTGGGGCTGTGCCCATTCCCTGGGGAGCCTGGTCAGTGCCCCCCAGCACCCTCTGGGGAAGAACCTTTTCCTGATACCCACCCTAACACAGGTCCAGCCATTCCCCGGTGTTATCCAGCATGGGGCTGTGCTAAGCTCTTCCCCATTTCAGGCAAGCCTCAGAACCATGCATGCATTGCAAGCGTGTCCCCCCACCTCCCACCGCCCTTCCCAGCACCAGCTTCATCCTGGTTCCCTGCAGGGACCCTGAAGCCCTGCTGGTGTGAAGACAGCAAACACAGGAGACACCATCCCATACCCCAGCCAAGGGAACATTGCCTTCTCTCCCTATGGGACATTCCTTTCCTGCAACAATCAGGTGTTTTACAAAAGCCCCACAAATGCCAGCAAATCCATTGCAGCCATTTTTTCCCACCTCCATGTCTTCTCTGCAAGCATTTGGCTCGTTCAGTTTGGGGATGCCCATGGAGAGCATCAGTGCCTGCCATGTGAGGCAGCAGCCAGCCTTTCACCAGGGCACACCAGACTCCTGGCACCAGGGGGACACCACCACAGCCCCAGGTGAAACGAGAAAAGCAGGTGATAAATGATGAACACAGGAATTATATGGAAAAAGCAAAGCCCAGCGCTCAATCTGAGACTCCAACCTGGACATTGACTAACCACAGAATCAGAGAATGGCTTGGGTATGAAGAGACCTTGAAGATCACCTAATTCTCCACCCCTGTCATAGGCAGGGACACCTTCCACTACACCAGGCTGCTCAGAGGACCATGGTCAAATAAGCCATATCTGTCAGTTCCTCCAGGTAGTGAAGAATCAGAATAGAGAGCGACCTCCAAAATCTCCTATTCCACTTGCCTGTCCCAGGCTTCCATGAGCAGCATGGCTGCAGCAAAGGAAACCAAGACCCTTCTGAGAAGTCCTCCAGCAGCAGTGCAGCCATGGGCCCAGTGGTCTGCTGGCTTCCCCCTGCCCCGCAGTGTTCCCATATCTCCTGCCTGTTAATGTCAACCTCCAGACCGGGGGAGAACTGAGGGGTGTAGCTGTAGGCACCAGTGCTGTCTCTCCCAGAAATGGACCATCCTGGCACAGAGGCCTGATGCAGCTACCCATCCTTCCCTGAGCTGGGAGAGCATCAACCCACTGTCATTCCATGAGCTGCTCAGCAGTCCAAAGAAAAGCTGAGAACATTTGCTGTAGGGAGAAAAAGCAGTACTTTATTATGATGAAACCCACCCCAAAAAACCTTTTATCTCTTGGCACATGTGATCAAAGGGAAAAAAAATCAAGAGCAAGTGTTTTCCTTCACCTGGGAGAGAAGGGGTTAGGGTTCCCTCCAGCCCCTTTGTGACACATTCACCTAGGCACTAGGAAGGGAAAAAGCTACTCATCCTTCAAGGAAATGTGTGCCTCTTTTATTTGCTGCCCTCCCCGAGAAACTCATTCACTCCTTGTCCACCCACACGAACAGGAATGATGAATGAAAAACAAACCATAAACAATTCAGCCTTCCCTTCTTCCTCCCAGCCTTCCAATCAGATGTTCCAGCCCATGCCTTAGCACCCAGATTTTGCCCGTTGATCATTCCGATCGCGTGCCTTGGCTCGCTGTGCCGCTCACACGCTCCGTTCCTTGGATACAGACAGCTGCATCCAACACATTTGTCAGCAGCTCCAGCTCCGGGAGGGCTTCACACCGCTCAGGGTGGAGGAGACAGGGGAGCCTCTGCAGGGCACCACCGCCCAGAGCCAGAGGATTCCTGTGGTGGGACTGGCAGAGGCGGACGCTGGCAGGGAGCTGATGATCAGCGAGGCAGCACTTCTTGTCCCCCAGAAGGACAGCGGTGCCCAGGCACTGAGATGTGTCACCAGAAAGGTGACACGTGAGTGCAAAATGGCACCAGTGGGAGCAGTGCTCCCCACAGGATGGTGTATCCCAGCCTCCAGCCCACCAGCAAGAGATCCCTCTGTCCCTGAGGTTGTCCCTGGACTGGATTTTGCTGCCAGCCACTCTGATGTTTCTCTCTCTCTCTCTCTCCCTTCTCTCCACACAACCTCCTTACACCCCCCTGTGTATTAAATAACAATTGCAGTCATACCAGGGCATCAGGTGCATCTGTGCACCTCTGAATTCCCTCCATAGGTAAAGTTCCCTCCCACTTTTGTCTATTTTGTATATTTTTATGTAAAAATATGCTGAGTGGGTGTGTGCCTTATTACATGTGTAAGAAACACAGAGAACGCGGACTTGAGGTACCACCACAGTAACAGAGAGGGACAAGGCTCTTCGGCTTTGGCCTCGATTCCTCGATTGTTTAAATATGATTTGCCACTGTTAGACAAGAGACCCTCTCCAAATGACTTCTGAGATCCAGGAGACCATTTCTGCAGCCACAGGTTACTGCTTGTAGGCAGCCTGTGGCTGGAAAATGCCCTTGATATTACAGAAATGGTAACTTGTCTAATAGATCCAAATAAATAGGAAAGCCCAGGAGCTCGGGTGGCAGCATCTGAGCCCTGTACTGAGAGGTGCACAGACCTCACGGCAAGGCTAAATATAGGCCTCACAAACCAGAACAACAGAGCTTTTACTGAGAAGATAATCAAGCCCTGGAGGAAACTACACAATATAAAGCTTAGATTTAAAATAAATGGGAAATGAGTTGGTGGATTCGGGACTAGTTCCTTATGGAAAAGTTTTCACATCAGAAAAAATCGCTTGATGAAATGGGCTCTTTAATTAGCAGTTTCAGCAAGAAGCCAGGAGGATTGGAGGGGTTCTGGAGCCTCATCCCTCACCTTTCCATCTTGCTCTTTGCAAGGAGAGCTGGGATCAGGGGAGGGGTGGGCTGTCCCAGGCTGCTGCACGTAAGGGGCTGAAGAGGAGCCCTGTTGGTCCTCCTTGTGCTCTCCTGATACCCTGCACTATCCCAAGAACATCCTGCACTCTCCAAAGGCAACACCCAGGGCAGCAATTGCTGAATCCAGGCAGGAAATCCACAGCCTGGGCCAGGGCACAGGACAGGTGTCCGTGGTTCCCTGCACAGCAGCCTCTCATCCTGCACCCACCAGTGGCCAGGCTGCAGCCACCGGGACTGTCCAAACCAGCTTTCAGGGAGCAAGGTCCTGAATGCAACATCCCAGCTGTGATGCCCAGGTAGGGAAGCTGGATCCCACCCACCAGGGTACACCATGGCACTGCCATGTCCTCACCCAGCTCTCCTTCAGCCAGCTAAAGGGACGCAAATTAAAAAGTAAGACCAAGTTGATTTTCCTTTTCCTCTCTCATTCTTCCCTCGCTTCATCTCACACTGTAATTTTGTGGTTTGCAATTAAATGGTGTCTTTACGTCTCCTTTCCTCAAGGAGTTAATGAAAATGATTTTTGCTCCAAGGTGAAGTATGAATGTCTCACTCTGTGCTGAGCGTGAGAGCAAGACACAGGGCCCAGGAGGAACAGAAGCTCCTGCTTCCCTGAGGAGTGATGGGTTGAATCGGGCTCCTGAGCCCCTCCAAGCATCTGAGCCTCAAGTTTCAATTTTCAGCTCCATTTTCAGCTCCGTCTCCGCCTTGCAAAGCCTGTGCAACAGCAGTGGGAGGTTACAAATAGAGCAAGGCAGCTCATCTGCTGCATCTCACTCGTGTGATCCGTGGGCACGCACGTGTGTGTGCTGGATCCTCCCTCCACGGGCACTTCAAGACTCTCCCAGCATATCCAAGGCCACGCATCTTTCCTGGTCTGTAGCTCCCTCCTCAGCCCTTTGCTGGGCACGTCCTGCCTGGAGCTGAGGACACAGGCAGCACCACGTGCATCTGCACTGAGATTAACCCTGCAGAGCCAGGGACAGCAATTCATATTTCCTCATCCAAAATTCATCGCCTGGGAAGGCTGCCAGGCCGGCTCTGCCAAGACAGAGGCTTCAGGGGGAGCCTCTGCTTGCTCCAGGAGTGATGGGGCACAGACATCACCAATGCTTACCTGCCCCAGGGGGCCCCAGGGGATGCTGCTCCTGCCTCTCTCTCCTCTCCTGAAGGCTGGATCACACATTCAGACTCGTTGGGTCGGGGACACGGGGACTAAAAGGGATGGGAGGTGGTCTCGTTTAGTCTGTCTGAAAGGAAGTTTAGGGCTGAGTTAATGGCCAAAAACTACCTGGAGAACAGGTACAAAGGCAACGGAGCCAAAGTCTCCTCGGTGGGGCATGTCACACAGGGCAGTGGCCCTGTAGTGCAGCTTGGGATGCTGAGGGTGAATATCCAGGTGATCTTTCTTTCCCAGGAGGTGGCAAATCCCTAGGAGAGCACACAGCATGGGGCCAGGGGTCCTTCATCGTTTGGGGTTGATGAGGCTAAGCCCGGTGAGGCCATGGTCATCCTGACCTAGGGCTGACAACAGTCATGGTGCAAGCAGGCACCAGCTGGAGCATCCCAGGGCTCCCATCCCACTGCCCCTTCTAGGATCCTGAGACTCTGGGATAATATGAGCTCTAACCACTCTGGCATGGCTGTTTCTGAGCCCTCAGCTAGGGGGAAAATTCTGGCTGCCCATGACACAACACACAGCACTGTCTGTTCCCCTTCCAGGAGTCACTGCTTCTTCAGGCAGGGAAGCTATGGGGGCCTGAATGAGGGTCCCAGAGGCACTTCAGAGCAGGGGTCTGGCACAACCCTCCTGTTTTCCCAGCCTGGAGATGGCCAGGGAGCCAGCAGGAGCCTTGGCTCTGATCTGAGGGGAGCAGTCTGTCCCTAGTGCCCCACCAAGCCCCGTGCACACCCCGTTCTTCAGGGACAATCCCTGGCCTGGGTGGGGAAGGAGGTGGCGTGGGGGTCTCTCCAGTCTCAGTGAGAAATGCCCAATGGCAAAAGGCTTGATGAAATAGCTGTTTAAACAAGGCAGAGTAAAAAGAGAAATACGTAGGGCAAGTAAGCCTTGTGCCCCTTCAGATGCAGAGCTCCCTGCATTCATACAGTGTTGGATGGACCCAGGAGGGATTTTCCCCTGTGCTGCACATCCCTTCTCTGGAGAGAAGTTCTTCCTTTTTGGTTCCTCAAGCCATTATATATCCTTCTTTTTATTCTGTCTTCTTAAGGCAGCTGTTTTATTATGCCCTTTGCTGTCAGGCCTTTCACACTGAGATGCAGAACTAAGCCCCTCTCCCACCTCAGCCCCCGGTGTGGAACAAGGACTCCCTCACAGGTGCCAGAGCCCCTTTCCTTCCCAGCCCCTGCACTGCTTTCCCCAGAACAAGGGTCTGTGGCTGCTGTGCTGGCTGCAGACTGTCCCACAACCCTCCAGCACAGCCAGTTTGCTGATGTTTCTGTTTTGTAAATAGTTTTCCTCTAGCACAAACCATGGGCTCCACACACCTGCTTACCTGCTCCATCCAGACCTTGTGGAGTCCCAGCACTGCACCTCCCCACCTGAACCCCATGCTATTTGCTGAGCAGCTGTAAAACAATTAATTGAATTTAATTATTGAGAGGATGTTCATGTTTCCTGCACACTTACACACCCCGTTATCTCAATCACACCAGGGCTGGTCTATAATTCTCTTTTTAATGAGTTCTCAAAATATTCCCATAAGCAATATCCTCAAACCAGCTCCTCTGTCCAGACACTGTGAGAGGCTGAAACCATCCTGATGGTCCCCGGGGAGGGAGAAGGACTTCTTGCTGTGCTGGGTGCATTCTGTATTGACGCCAGGCAATTCCTGCTCTCCACAGCAGCAGGATTTAGGGGAGCCGTGGTTTTCTCCTCCTCCTGGTGTGATTCAGCCTGCTGTGCTCCCTCAGTCTACTCCAGGGCTATTGCACAGCCCCAGCTGGGACTTGTGGGTCTAAAAGCAGACAACCAGCAGACAATCTGGGGGCCCACAGCTGATCCAAACCCACCCAGGTGCTGTGGGAGCTGCCACCACCCCTTTAGGCCCGGGCCACAAAAATGTCCCCCTTCTCTAACACCAAGAGTCAGCCCAGCAAATGCCACCCTATCCTACTCTGTCCTCCTCCAAGGAATTACCTCATAAAAGTGAAGCTGTTTCCCCTCTGACACCAAGCCAGAGTGGACTCTGCGGCCAATTTGCTCTGTGAGAAACCAGAGCATGGAAAAATTCCGTACCTTCATCATCTTACTCGTGGCATCTTTCAGGGAAATGTAAAACCATATTGCCTCCATGGTAAGGGTCTGACTTATGGACTAAGAGGTTTTCAGTTAAACACCTCTTCAGCAAAATCCAAAACACTGAGATGAGTTATGGGACAACGTTTTTGAGCTGATAATCTCCAGATAAGCCAAGGAGAATAGGAATCCCAAGTTTTCAAACCTCAGACAGGTCTCAACAAGACAAAAACAATTGCACCCAGGGCTACAATGATGCTCCAGGAAATACCTCCTGGAACAGCCCTGAAAGAGATGTAGGCAAATGTTAAAACATTACTAAATAAACTTTGATACTTTGAGACATTCCCCTGCTACAGTACAACATTTCTTAATGCTGCCCATGGGAAGTCTCTCACAAAACAGGAATAGTGCCCGACTCTTCCTTGTCACAGCACCTGTGTCGGGCTCACAGGACTCTGCAGTTGTGAGTTGGGCCTCTCATCACCTCAGGGCTGGTAGGAATCGACCCCATCACCTTGTGAATGACAAGTGACTCCGCTGCCATAAATAACCCCCTCACCACACCACAGACCCTTTCCTTCTTGGCAAAGTTTCAAATGAGAAGCCAAGTTGGCTTTTCTCTTCCTCCAGGTCCAGAAACCGATGGACCTTTAAAGGGAAGTATCACACCTACCTCAGATCTGTGGCAGCCCCCTCTCACCTCTCACATCTCACATCTCACCTCTCACAGGAGGGTTGCAGAGCTGGCCATACCTCCATGTATCAGCACAGCTGAGATCTTCCTTCTCCTTGAAGGACTGCTGTGACTTCCTGCCAGAGAAGACACTGGAGCATGGTTTAAAGAACAGCTTTACCTTCCTGGAAAAGACAAGGACTGGGGTCTCGTGGATGCTTCCTCTGAGGTGTGGGGCAGGACACCTGGCTGGGCCACAGGACAGGGCAACAGGCAGTGTTGCAATACTTGAAGAACGGCTTCAAACACCCTTCCCGTTATCCCTTACTCCTCAAAATCATACTCAGATATCATCTTGTATCTCCTCTAAACAGGCTTTGTTTGCCACCACAGCCAGTTGCTGTGAACAGCCCCTGATGAGATGCCTTGGTTGTTCTCATGTTTGTATAATGAGCAGTTTAGAAGTTACAAGCTATAAATTCTTCTGGACCAAAGCTCCCACATTCTCCACGCCAGGCCGAGAAGTATCTGTGTAAATAGGTTTGTTTACAGTCAGCCAAGTGTTTTCATCTCAGGGATCCAGCCAGATTCCTGTCCTGATGATGTGACTGCCAAACAGCATCAGCAGCAGCTCCACCAGCTCCGGGCAGAGCAGCAGGTGCCCTGCTTGGATCTGTGCCCATCCCACAGGGCTGCGGGATCCACCTGAGGGCCCAGCCTGCTGGAGAAAGATCAAGCTCATGGGACATATCACCTCTCAGACAGAGCAAGACCAAGCACAAGGCTAGTGTGAAAACTCAGACCCAGCTCCAGGAGCTGTGCAAGTCTTCTTGGAAGGCAGCTGAGCACAGGAAACACAGAAACCATTGGGCCCCGGGGCTGAGCGATGCCAGAGGCGCGCAACTGCTTTGGGTCTTGCCCAGTGATTTCTCTCCTTTTCTTCTGCTGCCACAACTCAAAAGGATCTGCAGCCCATGACCCCAGCCTGGCATTGCTCTGGGGGCAGAAACGGGCCCCTTCCTTCAGGTCAGGCACCCCTGGTACCCCCAGGCTTGCCTCAGCTCTGTGGAACAGCCTGGCCACAGGGCACTGTGCATGGGCAATTGTACCCCGAGGAAGCCTCTGGCAAAGAGACACCAACTCTGGCATGTGCCCTGCAAGGGGGCAATTCACTGTTGGGGCTCAGACTGGTCCCCACCCCAAACTAGGACTGTCTGCCTCTGACAATCTGACTCTCCTCTCCAGAAAGGGAATGCCAGCAAAACAAGAGATGGTCATTCCTTCTGGTGTTTTGAGGCAACAATCCTGGGAGACAGGAGGAAATCCTACTCCCCAAGGCAAGGGAGATGGGCTCCCTCCTGCCAGCACCCTCTCCAAGCTCCTCAGCTGCTCTCTGCACCAGGTCTCAAGCACTGCTCTTGCCCAAAGGCACCCAGCAGCCACCCCTGGCTGTGCTCCTCCAGCCAGAGCTGCCACACAGCTCCCCAGCTCCCCTCTGCCAGTGCCCAAATTGTCACACCTGGTGGCCAGGTGCCTGCAGCCACTGTCTCCTGCAGCTCTGGGAAAATAAACAACTCCTCTATCACCTTTTCCTTGCTGCTGAGGCAGCCCTGCCCCTCCAGCAGCTCACCTGCCCCTGGGGAAACCACTTGGCTTTCCACCCTGGGGTGGGACCTGAGGAAGGCAGAAGGTTCCCCCTACCCTCATGTGTCCCTGGCCTTCCCTCCCAGGCATGCAGAACCTGACCAAGGGGCAGAGGAAAGGACTCGAGAAGCAGAGACAGCACCAGGCTTGCAGGAGCTGCCAGCTCATCCTGGTCATCCCAAACACAAAATCTCACCTTGAAATCTCTTTCCTTGTGCCCCCAATGGCAGTGACACCCCACAGCTGATCACTTTCCAGGACCAGACACCTGTTCCTGGAAGAACAATGATTAACCTCCAGGGGCAGCAGGGGGCAATTCCTGTCTCCTGGATCTGCACAGCAGCTCCCATCCTCCCTGCAGAGCATGGACCTGCTCCCAGGGCAAATCCCCGCTCAGCCTCAGCACCAAGGCAGCTCTGCAGAGCACAGGGGATGAAACACTTCAAAACAAGCTTGGACCAGGGCCATGGCTGGACAAGAGCCAGAAAGGGGCCAAGAGCACTGTGAGCAGAAAAGGTGTTTATAAACACCTCTCTAAGCCTCCTGCACAGCAAGACGAGTTGTGGAAATGCCTTTGGCTCCTTCCTGCTCATCTCTGGCTGGGGTCCACAAGAGCTTCCAGAGCATGTTTTTGTCCATTTATCTTAGAATTGGGAGGAAAGGGAGTTGGAAGAGTTTAAATTAAGCTCCAGTGCCTCTGCTCTCCTCCAGGTAGGTATTCCTCTATTCCTGGGTTTATGTAGCATCCTTTAAATTACTGCTTTAGATATCAGCTGTGCCTGCAGGGCTGCATTCACTCACACACTCACATATGCCCCCAGGAGCCAAAAGGCAGGTCCTGAGCTTCTGCAATGAGCCTAAACTGCTAGAACAAGCCTTGAATACACTCATTAGCCTTGTGGCTGCAGTTTACCACCACGGGAAAAAAGGATTCAAAACCAGGGGCACTAACATCATTAGGTGGGTGCAGGGTCCAGTGGGACAATTATCTGGATGCAGCAAGAGGTTCCACCATAGGAACATCAGCTCCTTGCAATCCAGTAATGGATCTGAGCACTTGTCTGTACTGCACAGCTCCATCTGCACAGCTGGAGTTCGCTCTTCGTTGTGTGAGTTTTGGGAGAGTTTTCCTTTCAGAGCCATGTGAACCAAACCCCACAGAGAATGGGGAGATGGGACTCTCTGTGCTGGTTGTGGCTGGGGTAGAGTTAATTTTCTTCCCTGTAGCTGCTATGGGGCTGTGCTTTGGGTTTGTGCTGAAAACATGGGTGATAACATAGAGATGTTTTTGTTGTTGCTGAGCAGGGCTTACAGAGAGCCAAGGCCTTTCCTCCTTCTCATATCGCCCCACCAGCGAGCAGACTGGGGGTGCACAAGGAGCTGGGAGGGGACACAGCCAGGACAGCTGACCCACAGTGACCCAAGGGATATCCCAGACCATAGAGCTCTGCTGTCCTGGGGGTGGCTGAACACCTGCCTGCAATGGCAGGTGGGGAACAGATTCCTTGCTTTGCTTTGCTGGTGCACATAGCTTTTGCTTTCCCTATTAAACCGTCTTTATCTCAGCAGCCAGTTTTTCTCACTTTTATCCTTCTGATTCTCTCTCCCATCCCATCAGAGGGGAGTGAGTGAGCGAGTGGATGATGGTGCTGAGCTGCCGTCTGGGGTCAAACCACAGCACTGTGTCACGCTGGCAGCAGCCAGCCCACTTGAGAGCCGAGGACTCACTGTGTCCTCTCAGAGTGGCAACAGTCAGGTTAGCATCTTCAGAGAAAAACTTCTGGGGAAAAGAAAAAGTCAAAGCATCCTTTCCTTGGATGCAAAACTGCTAAACTGTGATTTGTTCTAAATCTCTTTTTCAAAACTAAGATTTGTTCTGTATCTTCCTTCTCGTCCTCGCAGATGTTTGGGGTTTCTTTGGCCCCACACGGAAGTAGTCAGCCCATTTCACCCCAGGTCTATGAGCAACCTTGCTCCCTGTGAACAGAATGCAAGAGATCTAGTCATGAGTTGGGAATTGCCAACATCCTCACATACTTTTTAAGGAAAGGGGGTTTAAAGTAATCTGAGAAAGAATCACAGCCTGCAAAAAGCTGCATTGGGGAAGGGCTGGAGTATTAACATCAATACCAGAAGTTACAAATGGCCAGAAAGCTCCCCTGGCTGGAGGAGGAGGTGTGGAGGTTTGAGGCACACTCATACCTGGGAGTCTCTAGCGCCAAGACTCCTCTCTGCCTTCTCCCACCCATTTCTGCTCTGGGAGCCTGCACCAGCTGGCCTGCTCTTGGACACATTATTGACCCCACTTGGTGTTATCCAACAGCTTTAGAGGCTGCAAATTAATGGCAGGATAAACCAGGCATTGTGGCACGGGAGGGGGACGCACCTCTATCAGGCAAAGCTGGGAAACCCAGAACGCTGCGGACAATGCCAGCCAGTGCTTTCTAAAGCACACTTCCCAAAAACGTGCCTTGAGGGGATGGATTCACAGCCCACAACCCCCAGCATGTCCATAAGCCCAGAAGGAAAGGCAAGACCAGAGAGGCTGTCAGCTGCCTTGCTGCACGGCTGTGCAAGTCCAGAACCAGGAGTCATGGCTGGAGGAACAACAGGACCATCTGGGCACAGCTCTGGAGAGAGTAGCAAGGCAGCATGAAAACAAGAGGAATCAAACAGCAAAAGCATAGGAGGTGCTGTCATCTTAATAAAAGGATGAACCAGCTGGTCACCAGGAGCCAGAGCAGCTGTGAGCCAGCTTTGCCCACCTTCCTGGACGTCCCTGTGGACACAACACCTTCCCAGCCAATGCTACGGGCATGGGAAGAGGAGAGGGAAGCAGGAGGTCCACCCAGTCATCACACCAGTCCAACTGGAGGCAAAGAAGCCATCTGGATACTGGGAAACAGGCAGTCACACACACGGGTGACACAGTCTTTGCTAACTGCTGCACATGATGCTGGGCTCTAGTCCTTACTCCTTAGGAGGCAAGGAACAGAGAGCCGTGGGTTTATAAATTATTCTTACTGAAAACCAACAAGATTGGAATTTGGTGGCCATTTGCTGCTAGCTTTCAACAGAAGAGCAGCCAGCACTTCCTAGATTATGTGGGGAGCTGGAGAAACATGCTTCCCTCTTCATGTCTCTGGGAACCAAGAACTGGGCAGGGTCCTCGCTCTCTGCCGGTGACGACACCGCAGAGTCCTCCATGGTCAGAAAGAACTGATGAGGGGGAAGCCAGCTAAGAAAAGGGCAGTGGGGGACTTGCAGGCCAGTCCAAGGAGAAGAGAAAGCACACTGGAGTTGGAACAAGCCGTCAGGAAAACAATCCCAAACTTGATTCACTTGGATAGGACATCATGTAGTGCGTAGAAGAACTAGCACTTTATCTTTGCAGACACAAGAAGCAAGAACTTGTTCTGCCATTTTGCAGTGACTGATTCCTTTCTTTCTTTCGTTTTGTTTGTTTTTTGTTGCTGAAGAGTGAGCAAAAGAGGCGTCGTTACAGCTCACCATGGAAACTACCACCGTGGACAAGGAATGGCTGATACGTCCTCGGGATGTCACTCTCTAGCAGGTGGCCAAAAAGACACAAACCCTGTACCCAGGGCCAGTCTGAATCCAGCCGTGCCCCTCTCTGGAGCACCTGGAAGCCAGGCTCCCTGGCAGGGTTACCCCTCGGGCAGTGACCCTCCAGTACCCCCGTGGAGGATTCCTTGCCTCAGTGCTCCCCCAAAACAGATCATCAAAGGAAATGGAGTTGCTTTCTTGGAGAGAAGCGGTTCCAACTGGAGGGCTGCAGTTGTCCGTGGCCAAGCTTTCCCATTGTTATTTCACAGTTGCTTGATGTTCTGAAAGATATTTAGAAAAATGACTTGAACTGTCCTGTGCCAAACTGGGTGAGGGTGAAAAAAAAATGAAATTTGGCAGAGATGTTATTCATTCAGCATGTAGCTTGGATGACGTCCAGTGACTAACACAGGAGTTTTAACTGATCTGGGAGACTAAAAGCCATTCACAAATAATTTGATTTAGGGTCACTGTGATTTCTTTTTATAAATAATTTTCATTGAGAAGTATTTTTTTAATTAGGATCGACAGATCCTAATAGCAACGCTATTGTGTGCGCCGCTCATCGTTCCCATCTTCCTAAATGACTTTCATATGTTGTGTGCTGGTTTCTTGTTTGCTGCACACGATGGGGCTTGTTCACGGGGTGACCAACGCCTCACGACAGTGGACGAGCCATGCTGAGCTCCTCTCCCCAATGGCACACTCCGAGGAGGACCCAGATGGAAAGCAAAGGGAGCTTTCACCATCCTGTTACATGCTCCGGTTCAGGGGCTGGTCTGAGCCTTCACCCATCACCAGACATCCCTCCATGTCCGTAACTGCCTTCTGAGTGCTCTGCATCTGAGAGATGGCAACAGCAACTTGGCTTTGATTGCTTCAGTGCTCCAAGTTCCATCATGGCACAGGAAGTTCTCTGAGCCAGAATACGCTCCCTTTTCCATGGCGGGGGTGCTGGACAAGAACAGGACCAAGGAAAATATCTGACACAACCTGGAAAAAAGTCTAAACTCAGTCAGCTCCTAACCCAGCAGATCGCCCAACTCAGCCTGAATAGATCTGGGAAGACTGCAGGAGAATTCAGACAGCGGATGAGAGAAGAACAACTCAGCGACTCGAATGAATTTTGCTTGGCAACATCCTCCATGTGTGACAGCCTTTTCTTTGACTTGCACAATAACAATTGCAGCCCAGCCACTTCAGTTACTAATCTTATCTGTTGTTTGAATGGCTCTTAGCTTCCCTCCTGTTGATTATAAATGTTTGTACAAGTTCTTAGAGTCAGCAGAGTTGTTGTTTCATAGCTGAATAACAGGCTTGGGCTCCAAACTTCGAGATGCTCGCAGTAATGATGAGATATGTTCTTAAAAGCCCACTGAATTGGATTTCAGAACAAAAGGCCCATTGATCTTAAGCCTGAAATCCCAGCCACAACCCTGAAAACCTTTTCCCTTGTCTTTCTGAGGAATTGAAACTGGTGTGAAAAATGACTGCAACAGTCAAAGAAAGGAGGATTATCTTATGAGAGCAAGCTACCTAAATTTGGTCTCATTTAGGCTATCAGAACAGGGCTGAAGGGGATACAATTGCTACTGAGAGACACGTGGAGGGGGAGAAAACATTAGAAAATCTTGTGAAATCTCCAAGCTGAGAGTTGTGGGACTGGAGATGAAGAGATTTCTGATTTTCAGAGCAAAGAGGTCTGGGATGGGTTTCAGCAGAATCCACAGAGGCAGCGCAGTGTGCAGCCTGATAACCATATGGGAGACACTGATAGGACTGCAACAGCCAGGACGGGCAGCATGTGACCCGCGAGTTCCCTGCAAGATCCCAATCTCGTCTTTGGCCTGTACAAGGCCAAACCTGGACAAAGTATGAAGAGACTCCTCTGGCTCTTGCACTTATCCATCACCCTGGTCCACCCTGCTTTGCACCTTGCCTCATTCAGCAGCCATGCCAAGCTTGCCTTGGCCACATGATCTTGTTTTAGCACTGGGCAGACCAATTTAGGTCCCTGTCGGTCTCCAGGATGGGCTGCTGTGGTAGAGCTCCCATGGAAAAGATTATCTATTGGGAAGAAAACCACTTTTTTTCCTTTGTTCTGTTGACTTCAATAAGTAAATGCTTTATTCAAGCCAAATTCAGGCACAAAATCAGAGCATTAGGTAGTGGCTGTGACTTCCAACACAGAATGGTGCTGGGCAAGAAGAATCCCACAAAACGTCATCACATCAAAGCACCGACATTGGCAGGTTGTTCCCGGGATTGCTGGTATCCACTTGGAGCACATCCACTCCCAAAACAGTACCATTGGCCTGTGCTGGGGAGGAAGAATAATCTCTGCTGCTGGCCAGAGTCCTCAGCACCAGGAATTTTCACTGCACCCCAGTCAGAGACAGACAGGCCACGCGCCTCCAGGGCAATTCCTTAGCAGTTGTGCATTTCCCAGTTCTACCGCATGGATAACGCAGTGCTTCATCCATCAGGATATCTGATGGTGATAGCAACAGGCCACATGGACAGGCCTCAGTTAGGTTGTTTAATGTCATTTCACTTGAGGATAAAAAGAGCAAATCAAGAGAGAGGGGTTGCCGAAGCACCAGCCCACAGCCTGCCACGGGTGCGGCGTGGCGATGCCGACCCAGACACGCAGCTCCCACACCGGGAAACACCCGGGACAGTTCAGGTGGGCTGAAAATCAAACACAGCATCCACGGAGAGCACCACACATCCCAAGCATGCAGGGCATTCCCGCAGCCGACAGCTGGCAAGCTGCAGCTCAGCAAGAGTTGAAATATTGTTTCTGTGGTAAAAGGAAACTGTTTCTCTATTTATTGTTTTTATTATCCATGGAGTCGCCATCACCAAGGCTTTAACCACAGCCACGGGGCAGGCTGGGGGTTCCTCCTGTGATTATCTGAGCATCCTCTAACCCGACAAGATGTCTCAGCAGTTCACTCCCCGTCTCCTCGAGAAAGGCATTTGTGTGCCAAGCACATTCCTCAGGCCACCCCAAAATTCACCTCATAGCACCATTCCCTGTGCAACACTTGCAGGCTTTTTGGGATGCTGGAGGTACATCCATGCCTTCCACAGAAGTCAGCAGTCCTGGAAGCAGCAGGCAAGGAAGCGACTTCTACCCAGAGCAATCCTGACACTTTGCTTCCTGACCTGCAGCGTCAGGAGAAAACATCCTCACTTGGGCTGGAGCTGGCTTAAAATTGAGGGTTTGGAAACAAGGACGAGAAGCCAAAGCATCTCCTCCAAAACCCACCCCCAAATCTCCAAAACCCACCCCCAAACCTCCAAAATCCACCTCCAAGCCTCCAAAATCCCACCTCCAAG
>VZTE01001770.1:182430-198451 GCA_013397775.1 Eulacestoma nigropectus
CAGCGCCTCAGACCCGCCACCCATCGCTGGATGTTCCTCCACTTTACCCACCGTATCAAACAGTAAGCAGCTGCTAAAACAAAACAAAACAAAACAAAAAAAAAAAAAAACAAAACACACACAAAAAAAAAAGAGTCAAAAAAAAAAAAGAAATAACATTATATATGAACTGTGTTTCCTACTTGATTAAAAATATAAAGAACTGAGTGTTTATTTCCCTAATTAACCGAGAACTTTTGTACACGTTTAAGCTATTATTATTAAAAGTGTTTGCAAAAATGGTCAAGATTATAATATTGCTGAATTATATAAAAAAAAAAGTCCTTTTCATGTTGAGCTAACATTTGACTTTAGCACAAAAAAAAAAAAGAGATATTTTAGAACACGTAAAATAATATTTTTAGTTTTTTCTTCTCATTTTGTTACCAAATTTCGAACCTTACATGGAGGTTACTATAGTATATTTGACACCCTATATACCTGTGATTAGAGATGTGTATATATATATGAGGGCTAGGCATGCTGTGTGTCTGAGCTTTGTCTAAATGTTATGCAGAAGTTTGTAGAGTTAAAAGGTACGTAGGTTTAATTCATGCAAGGTAAACAATAAGTGCTCTCTTTTATACAATATGCATTGCATCTGGACCTTAAACATATAAAAATGGTCAGTGAAACTTCTGTGAACATGAAGAAAAATTATTAAAAAAGGCATTTAAATGAAATTTGCTAACTTGTGATTTTTACGTTTGAACCAAAGTTACTCAAATAGTAAAAAAAAAAAAAAAAAAAAAAGAGGAAAAAAAAAAAAAAAAAGGAAAGGAAGAAAAAAAAAAAAAAAAACNAGAGAGAGAGAGAAAAAAACGAAAAGTAAAGAATTTCCTCCCATAATATTTTTTTTCTGCACCTGTTTGGTTTACAACTGAGTAGGCGTATTGTCATTATTGTGTATATGAGATGTACTTGTATTGTTCATAATATATTTTTTTTATTCTGTGTACTTAAAGTACTTAACCTGACGTGCAGCGGTTTCCAGTGCACCTGTTTTTGGACAGCAGGTAGCGAGTCTTTCCGTGTCGCCACTGGCACTAGCACTATCTCCTGAACTCGTGAGAGGTCTGGACCGATGCTTTGATCCCTGTTAACTTCCGTAGGCCTGTTAGGAACCAGTGCAGCGCGAGGGCAGCGTGATCCCACTGAGCCATGGGGGTCGGAGTTTGGTTGGACAGTGAAAGCCAAGCCGGTGTGTGTCCGTAACGGATTTCCATGTAGCTGTGGTGCTAGTTATTATTACTGGCTACATACCTGGCGAGCCTGGCCGTGCCCTGCCCTCCCCGTCCCAGCTCCCGCCACGCGCGGGCTCTGCTCAAATCCTAGGCTAGCGAAACACAGATTTGTCAGAACACTAATCTGTCCAGGTGTGTTCTCCAAATTGAAATTGTTTGTAATAATAATAAGAATAATAATAGACTTTTACAGGTTGTCTTTGTTGGTTTTAGTTATGTTTGGTTTTTTTTTTCTTTTAAAAAAAGTTGGTGTGCTTTTAATTGACTAACTTCTTGCTGCTGTATAGTAAAATATTAATATATTTTTATCATTAAACTGCTGCATGACTATCATCATTGCGAGTGAAGAGAAAATGTTATAAAAAAAAGATGCCTTAAACAGTGAAAACAAAACTTTATTTTTTGTTTTTTCTTTTCTTTTCTTTTCTTGGCTGGAATTCAGTAGAGAGCGTTTCAGAGAAACTAGAATCTTGTTCCACTCGGAAGTTTTTTGGGAATGCAATCATCTTGCTGAATGGTCTTGGCTGAGTTAGGGGTCAGGTAGACCTGAGCTGCTCCTGTGCGAGCAGGAGCTGCCAGCACTTCTTTACCGAGGGGCAAGGATGGAGTTTCGGAAGGGTGGGGAGAAAACAAAAAAAAAAGGCTTGTTTTAAAGAATTTGATTTCCTGCTGTCGTTTTATTCCCAGTTGAAATTATAATTCCCTTTTTCTTCTTGGTTTTTTTTTTTTTAAGATGTACTGTAAGTGTCAAAACAAGCTGTTTCCATTGTACCATGCATTATTGCCCTTGAAAGAAGTTTGCTGTTAGTGTTCACAGAAAGTTAAACACGAGACGCTGGTAGCGAGGTGTTTCTGTTTCTTTTTAAACAATCACTGGAAATGTTTAAAATTGCTTTAATGTGCACTTTTCCTATTTCCCAGTAGTGAAATAAGCTTTTCGGAGTGCGTAATGTGACATTTGAAATGGTTCTCAATTGCATGTAAACATGTGTCTGATAACCTGCTTCTGAATCGGAGGCTCTGGATGGGCAGTTCCAGCGATTATTGTATTTCAACTGTGATGTGTCGGGACTGCACTCTCCATGCTGCTAGACGTAGTTAGGAATTTAATTGCTTTGGTTTTGCTACTTGATTGATTGTCTCGGTCCTGCTGTTCACTGCCCTCCCCAAAGTTGTCGCGCTGCCGACGGACGCGCTCCGGCGCCCGTAGTTCCACGCCGCCGCGGTGCGTTCCCAGCAATAAGTAGCGGGAGGCGAGGAGAGCACGGCGGAGTGTCCTTCCGTCCCTCCCGGCTCCTGGGAGCATCGCTAACGAGGCAGGCTGCTCCCGTGGTCTTCCTCGCCCGCGCCGCCCGGATCCTGCCCAGGATCCGGCTGACTCGAGAAGCGCACGGGCCGCGCGGTTCCAGTCAAACCAGTACAGCCTGGAACAGCCCGCGGGCGGTTCTGTGAACAGTGGCCGAGAACTTGTGGTCAGTTTTTGTCTCGTTTTGGGTTTCTTCTGCGTGTTCCCTTGGTTTTTTGTTTTGTTTTGTTTTGTTTTTTCTTCTTTTAACGCACGTTCTGTATGTTCAAGGACTTGATGAATGATGATAACGAAAGACTAAAATGACTGTAAAGATTCGTGGGATTTTGCTCCTGGTTGTTTTAGTTTTCTTTTGATTTATTTTTCTGCTTTTTTTTGGTTTAATTTTTGTTTTCCCGGAGGTGCTCGGTACTTTACCAAGGCTCTAATATCTCAGTATTTAAAACAAAGTACAGAAAACCCTGTTTAATGTTAGAAGAAGAAAGGTATATTTGACCATATGTGTTGTTTTTAAAAAAGACAGTATGCTCAAATGTGCCAAGATACCTAATTCCTGAGAAGTATGCCTTATATTTTCCTTGATGATATGCTTTTAAATGTCTTGTAGAATAGGTCCAAGAGCATGATAAAAGCTACTTTATAATGACTACGTGCAAGAAAACTTGAAATTCATTGCAATACTGACATTATTTTATTTTTAAGTTAAAGGGACACTGTCAAGTAACTTACCATTGAAATACAACCACCTTTTAAGTGGTTTTATGCTAACGGGGAAATGTCCTCCAAATTCAAATTCTTTTTTTTTTTTTTTTTTTTTTAAAAAAAAAAAAAAAAAGTAAAAAAACTTGNTTTTTGTTAAAAGAGAAAAAAAAAAGTGAAATTGCTCTGTCTTTGAGAATTTAAATAAAAAAAAAGAAACAGCACGAGCCGCTGTTGATTCCTGCCTCTTTTTTGCGGTCCCGCTTACGATGCTGCGGGGGGGGCAGCCCGCAGCTTTCCGGGAGCGGGGGGGCCTGGCCGGACCCCCCCGGGGTTCCCCCGGTACCGGGAGCCCCCGCGTTGGGCCGGGCGGGATCCGCGGGCGGGCAGGAGCCCGGCCGCGGGTGCCGGGAGCGCGCCGAGCGCCCAGCCAGGCGCGCCCGTAGGCGGAGAGCTTTTCGTTTTTTGAAAATTCTATTGAAAAAAAAAAAGGAAAGAAGTACTTGACAGTGTCACTTCGTGCGTATCCCTCGCAGGGGTTGAAATGTGCTGGGCGTAGCGCTGCCGGGAGAGCGGTTCCCAGCCTGTCCCGGGACTGTCGGAAGCGCAGAGGGGCTGCTCCAGGGGCAGCGGGCGGGTGCAGAGCCCACCCTGCGAGTCAGGCAGAGCTGCTGCCGGGGATTTAACCCCTGCTCAGAGCCGACCGGTAACTTCTTCTTTTTTGTTTTGTTTTGGTTTGATTTTTTTGGTCTTGGTTTTTGATTTTTTTTTTTTTTTTGGGAGCAATTACTTTGTTGCCTTTAAAAATAGCACTGTAACCACCTTTTTTTATGATTAGCTGTAGTGTAACCTTTGTCCCTTCAAACTATGCAAGCTATGAAATGTAAATTAGGGATCAGTTAAAGATAGTTGATTATATTCAATCAGTTGACATTCATGCACTAACTGGAGTATATACAGATAAAGCTATTAGAGTGACTTGTATGCTAACAGCAAGATATAACATACCTACCTATTCTAAAAAAAATGACTATTAATATTGTATAACAGGACTGTGGGGGTTGGGAGGGAATGTTATCTCTTATCTTCTTAAAAGGGGATTTAAGATTTTTATAACTGTTTTTTCCATCAAACTTTAATATTTTTGTCAAATTTTTAGGTATTTAATTTGTAAAATAGATTTTACTTTGTACTGGCGTACAGAAAATAGGGGTTGATTTAAACTTTTTTGAAGCCAAGTGATCAAGTACATTTGTAATAAAAAGTCAATGGATCTATATCAGTCGTACTCACTGTTTTCATTTCTTGTACGTTCTAATGCAGTGGCGCTGTATGTCTCCCAAGGAAAAAAAAAATTGGGGAGGGGGGTGGAAGGAGAAGGCAAAAATGCCAGCATTGATGCTGCCAATTGATGCAACTTTGCGTGCACAAGTGGCCCCTGGTCAGTGGAGATTTGGTAGATATGCATTTTTCCTAAAAACACGGTGCACTTTTTCCAGAAGTGTTTATGCAAACCTGACGTTTTTGGCATGTCTTCACTTCACGCTTCCACCTTGGCGCCCGTAAACTCTAAAGTCGCCCTTTGGGAAGCGCCTTTTGCTGGCACTTCAGAAAAAGCCAAACCAACCAAAGCAAAACTCTGATTTCTTCTAAAGTGGTGAACTACAGCACATGATGTTTTTGCACCCTCACACGCTGTCTCCCTTCCTCCAAGGTCTGCCACTTGCTTTTCTCTAAGTTCAACAGGTCAAAGTTTTTTTTGTTTCATTTTTTTAAAGTAAAATTGCCAAGTGTTTTGGATCGAAGACTTCAGCAGATCCACCGAGCTTGGATCCAACACCTTGCAGAGCACTGACATAATTATTTTTTGGTTGCTTGTTTGCTTTAAACCCAGGCCTCCCCTTCCCTGTCCCAGGGCATATACCAAATCTGCTTGACTTGTCTGTGGCAGAAGTTGTGGGAGTCAGCAGGGAGAACAATGACATTAATGTACAAGAATGCTAAAACAGGTTTACATTTTAGGGGCTCTTGTCAAGCATGAAAACTCAAAAGTATAACTAGAACCAACCAATCTCCTCGGTTTTGCTAGTCCTCCAGGTAGAAAGTGAGTGTCTCTTAGGTGAGTTGGAAAGAAGGCAGTGAAGGCAAATTCCTCCACAGCTGTGCAATTTGCTCCTTCAAAAACCTGCTGCTTCCTACTGTATTGGGTGGCTTTTGGAGAGCTAGGGTTCTGCCTGAAGCGCTGGGAGTTTCTCTTTTAAAAAGACACTGTCAAGAATTTTTCATTTTTAGAAACCCAGTTTGCAGCTTTTTTTTTTCTTGCCTTTTTTTTTCTTCTTTTTTTTTTTTTTTCTTTTGATTTTTGTCAGGCTTACCCAAACTTTCCCTTTATTGTCTTACTCTCCTCCTTCGTTGGCTGCCTGCTCCCTGTTAACTCAGCTTGTGCAGCTGGAGGGTCACTGTTCCTGGTAGTGTTTGGACTATCTGGAAGAGGAGCCCAGTAGCTTGAAATTCTCATGCTGGGATTTTTTATATCTTTTGCACACTCATTTCTCTCCCTAAAAGTTCTACTCTTCTTGGCTTTCTCCTGTAATGTGTGAAAATAGGTGAAGGGCTCTGAATTTTTGGTGGCAGAACAGAGAAACCTAATGCACGCGAAGCGTTGTCACAATGTTTTGACAAAACCGACGAGGTAAACAAGCGAGTTCCATTTTTATTCCTGATTCCTTCTGCTGTTGCCATCTCCTGTGCCGCTTGCAACAATGAAAGAGAGTTTCTGCCCAGAGCTTTTTTTTGTGGTTCCTTTTACTCTGCTCACTTGCACATGATTTAGCTCGCTGGCACCGCAAAATGTGCGTGGGTTGTGAGCGTGGCAAGGAGATACGTATATAGAGTTTAAAGCTAGTTAAGGTTAATTTAAATGGACTTCCAAAATTATAACCTTTTTTAAAAGCTTCTGTTACCCAGAGCCTAATCTTTGGGCCTGAAGTTCATGGCTTTTTTTTCTCTCAAGTGGTGTGTGCTGTGTTGGGATGGCTGAGGGTGATGGTGCAGGAAGGATGCTCCTCTCGTGTGGCAGCTCTCCGGAAGCTCCGCAGCTGGAGCCAGGCTGCCTGCTCTGCTCCCAGCAGCGGCTGCCTTCCCACTCCCCTTCGTGCCAGATGGTCCTGGGTCCGCTCTGGGAGCTTCTCTTAGCCTGCCTGTCCTTCTCCTTTGCTTGTTATCTTTCCAAAGCATTTCAGTTCCTGATGGGACTGTGTGTTAGCAGCACTGCAGTCTGGGAGACAGGCAGCTCACATAAGGGTGTGCAACAATCCCACTTCTTGTGAATTACAAGTGGGCCACGAGGCTTTGCTGGGCTGGTGTTGCTTGTTGTTAGTGCAGAACAGCTGCAGATACCAGAGAGAAGTAAAGGCCAAATCATCCATTTGCAGGGGTTCACAGTGTTACTTCTCCAGTGGCATTCTGGATATTTTACTGCAATTTGGATGGCATAGAAGTTGCTGCTGGAGGAGTACATTGGAAGGGAAAGGATGAGCGGGTTGGCGTTCGGGCACGTGTGGTGCTGTCACTAACGATGGCATTCCCTGAGCCGGCAGACTCAGGCTGGGTGAGAAGAGTTTGGCCCAGGGGAGGAGCTCCCAGCAGTCACAGCAAAGGTGTTGTGCCTGGAGGGTGGGGAAAGGCTTTCGGAGCAAGGTGAGAGATTGGATGTGGCAGAGATGGATGGCCAAGGTACCTGGGCTGCCATGCAAGTGCTTCAGCATTGGCACGGGTATGGGGGATGGCACTTGGAGAAGCCCATGAGAGCCTGATGACAGTGGCTCTTTGCCACAAGCAGCTGAGGGGTGTCAGGCAGCTGGTCCCAGGGCATCATGGAGCAGCAGGGGCTGAGCTCCCCGGCAGGGGTAGCTCTGCTAGTCCCGTCCTTGCAGTTTGGTGGCTGAAGCCAGATGAGCATTTTGTGTTTTGGAAGAGTCAAAGCATGTCACTCTCACCTCTATAAAAGTAGTAACCAGTTGTGTAGCCTGTTTGAGGCAAAATATCACAGAAGAGGGAGAGTTGAAGTCATACAGCAAGAAACAAGGCGTGTTTTCGTGGAAAAATGTCAGCTGGAGATTAAGTGAAAAAAGATAAAGATAGAGGACTTTTGGCCCCACTATCTGTCTTTTGAACGTAGACTGATTAAAACAAGACAGAGTGAATGGCTGGATATCCCCAAACAATGCTTCACTGTCCCTCTGCAGATCGATACTGCTGGCGCTCCTTTACCCAGAGAGAGGATCTGGTCCTGAGCTTTTTGCTCTGGAAGGCACCATGGCCAGCCAAGATGGAGCCTGCTCAGGCTGGCCGTAGATTTTACCTGCATGCAGGTGTTATCTCACTTTGGGTGACCAGACATCACCTGGGCTGTGGCAGTACGTCTGCGCAGCTCGAATGGGGTGTGTGGTTCAGTAGGGAAGTTCTCCTGTCCCTGTGTAATGTACCTTGGAGCAGCCTCAGAGTGCGAGACCTGATACAGTTTGGGTTTAACTAAGACAAGTTCTACCAACCAGTGGGCATCAGACCAAGCTGGAGCTCGCAGGAGAGTGAAATATCCCAAACACAGATAACGCAGCTGTCAGGTCCTGAGCAGGGACTGCTTTGGTGTTGAACTTGGCTCTGGCTGTGCTGATGACTCTGGCCATTTCCACACCTGGTCTTGAGGCTCAGGTTCATGACATGTGGTGAACCTCTGCTCCTTTCTGGATCAGCCATCAGTTGGGAGGTTGCTTGGCTTGAATAGGAATCTGCTGGGTCTCCCCAACAGGGAACTTGGTCTTAACTCAGGCAATTCCTTGGCTTTGCTGGTGATCAGTTGGTTTGCTGTCCATCCTGACATTAGCTTTGCAAAAATACACGCCTTAGCCCTTTCTGAGTCTTAGGCCACATAGCAGACTGAAGTGCAAAGAGGACTGGCTGCAGCACTGGCAGTGGGAGTTTCTGCTGAGTCTCCCTGGCTGTGGCATTGAAGCATTTTTTTCTTGAAACACTATCTTGAAATATGCAGGAAGCAAAAAAAAGCCAGCTTCATTCTTTCTGTTCGAGATTGGAGAGGTGAGAGGTGTGGATTTACATCTACAGCAAGGAAGGATGTGCCCCTCTTGGCTGGGGAGACCTTGGAGGGAGGTGGCTGTTGTGGGAGCTGATCCAGTGCATGCCTCTGGAGCGGCAAGTGCATGACTTGGAGAGATTTAGACAGCTTTTGGGGAAAAACCTCCTTGTGTTGAAATGTCATCCCAGTCATGATGTTGATTTCAATGGAGAATTGCTTGTGAAAGTGGCTTGCAAGCTGCATCTGCAGCCCCGTGACCACGCTGACCCCAGTGGGCTTGGCTGTGTTACTGAACATGGTGCAGAGACCATGCAGCAGCCCCGTGGGTGAATGCCCTGGTGCAAGAGATCGTGTCTTACTGACACTCGTCAGCGGCTGTGGCTGCGAGGTGTCGCTGTCACGCTTGCAGGGAGCTCTGGGAGCTGCGCCTGGGCTCTCAGACATCATCATCATCATCATGCTCTGGATTGATGCATGGGCCAGCACTGGCACGGGGTGTTTCGGGGTGGCTGCGGGGGCTCTGCTGCAGGGCTGACCCCCCCAGCATGGTTTGAGCTCCTCTGTGTCACCAGCTGTGCCGATGTGGCTGGTGCTGGGATGAGGCTGTGTCCGTATCATACAGGCCTGGATAGTTTCTGTTGCTGAGGGTTGAGGGTCAGTAAATGAGCAGTGGTCATTTTTTCTGTTACTGGTGAACGTCTTGATGTGTGGCTCAGGCTCAAATTGCCATCGAGGTTGGGACATTAAAGGTTTGGGGGTTTTGTTCTCACTCTGGGTAGAAAGGCAGCTGTCAGAGGGCAGGACAGTGGTGGTGCATCGGGCAGGACCTGTCTGTTGGGATGTCTGGGAGCAGCACTGTCATTTGAAAGGCAGCCACCTTGGTTTGGGTGTCTGTCCCCCAGCTTGGGCTTGTTCTAGTGTCTCCCTGGGGAATGCATTTTATTCTCTGTACTCTGTTCTGGTTGCACAACAGTGAGCACGATGTAGGCTGCTGGCTCTATTGCCCTCAGTCTCCTGAGGTTTGGAACTTGCCAGGGCTCGCCTTTTTCCCAGGCACCACATATGGGCAGGGGAGCTCAGACCAGCAGCTCCTGGGGAGTGAGTCTGCATCGGCACATCGCTGTCAGCCGGTCCAGGCTCCTCAGAACTCACCTGGGGGTCGAGAGGTGAGCGCTGGGATTTCAGGGACCAGCTTTTCTCTCTGCCTCAGTCCAGCAGAAGCAGGCCCAGCTGGCTCACTTTTGGGCGAGCTGGGAAGGCTTGCCGATCTGTCAATACTTCAAGAAATGCCAGGGCTAAGAATCATGGAGAAAGGATTTTGTGAAATCTGGTATTTAAACCTCCCACTCGAGTGATGCTGAGGAGAGCTGGCAATGTAGCATTGGCTTATCAGGAGCTGTGTGGGCAGGTCAGCTTAAAAAAAATGTTGTGTGAGCAGCACCAGAGGTGAAGGAAAGAAGCCGTTGCCTTCTCAGGTACAGAGTTTAAATGGGGTCAGAATTTCTTTTTATTAAAAAGATTGTTTTATTTAAATAATAAATGACAGTAGGTTCACTGTTGCCAGCGGCTGCTGAAGGGCAACCAGGCAGGTCTGAGCGAAGTAGGGACTAAAGGCTTTGAATTATTTTCTGTCATTAATAACTCTGAACTAAGCACCGCAAATTCATGTAAAAGCCATCTCTGCTTTCATGCATGCAAACAGTTTGGTTTGTGGATAGGTCTGCTGTGTTCAGAGGCTCATTCTATCCTGAAAAAAAAAAAGTTGGCTTCTGAGCTTCACCTGTCAATAAAAGTCCTGGAAAATGAGTCCTTGCAGGCTTCTGCAAGGCCATATGTAACTTATCTTGTCCAATGCAAGTCTCTAATTGGCAGTTTAAAGTAATTTTAAAAAAAAGAATCTGTTAACGGTCAGTCTATTTTTAGTTTAAAGATGGACTTTATATGGTCATAAAGTAAAATTCCTAGCTTAATTATGGGAATCAAAGTACATTGGCTTAATTGCACAAAGAACTGCACACAAGAGTGCAGAGAGGACACGCTTTACGAGTGATTATCTGCTGATAAAATACTGTATGGAGCAACAAGTGGGGGCATTCCAGGCTCCAGAAAGCATCCTGAGGCCAGAACTGCTGAGCTGGTGGAGGAGAGATGGCATCAAATCCTCTGCAGATGGTCAGGGTTCATTCCCACCACAGCACTGGCTGCCTTGCCTTGTGTTTGTGGAGACTTGAAACTGGACAGGATTAAAGGGGTGATTTACATCTAAAGCCTTGGTTGAGGAGTTGATTTGTGTTCTGGTGATGCCTCCAGGAGCTGGAGAAGCAGCTGTGGGAGGTTTGAATGGCAGAGGATTTGGTGATGGGAAACACAAGCTCCCAGTGATTAGGAGATCCATCAGACTTTGCCTGTTGATTGGACACATAGACCTTGAAAGGTATCAGAGTGCTTGGGGCAAACCTGAGGCTGTCACTCTTGGAGCTGAGATACCTGGGAAGCTCAATTTGAGTGTCCAGGAAGGAGACAGAATTTAGGATGTGGCAGTACCTCTTCCTAAAGCCCTGGTGTGTGCCTGGGAAAAGGCTGTGACGGGGAGGTGAAGTGAGGAGCCGTGACTTCACAGCGTTTCCACTTCAGCCCAGGCGTCCCCAGACTGGTGGCACGGGAAGTGGGCAGGGTTTTGGGAGGACAGACTGAGCACGGCTGGGGGAAGGCTGAGGCTGTCGGGGCTCGGGGTACGCGGAGGTTGGGAGCAGAGCTGTGTGCACGGGAGGGACAGCCAGCTTCAGGCTGTGGGCTGGAGCAAGGAATGGGCACATCTGCACAACAGGGGGGAAACAGGAGACAAAAATAGTTGTTGTAGACTGCTCAGTGGTGAAAAAAGACCTCGGCACAGCTGGTCTGATTGAAACATGGTGGGGGTGATGGAAATCAATAAGATACTGCATTACCTGCCATTGTACTCTTCTGAGCAGGTATGTTAGGTCATAGAGGAGGAACACTACATCTAAAAGGTTGCTGTAAAATCTGAGGAAATTGGAGCACTGACGACCAAACAGCCGCATTTATGTTGGATATAAATTCTGTATTTTAATGGCATGGAGGTATTAGGAAGTTTTCTATTCCAGACAAGAGGAAAGTTGTGGATTTCATGAGCCTTGGGAAAAAAACAGGCTCATGCATCTTCATAAACCTGTTAGAAAAAGTAAGTTCCATTATGACCATGCTATCTAGCCAGATTGTTTGGGAAGGAACTGGCTAACATTTTGGTGAGCAAACATCTTGATTTACTTAAAGGATCATTTCTTGTAACAGCCTGGTCTAGAGTTAGCCGTTGTTTAGGACTAAAACATAAGAACTGATCCAAGATACAATTATTGAGTTGTTAAGTGGCAGTGACCAGCTGGGGGTCACTGAATTGCAGGTTCAGCTTTCTCAGAGGTGGAAGGTGCTGGACTAAAAGTGAGTCTTGTGTTACAAAATATTGCAGAGGAGAAGCTCAGAAAAATGAAGTCCTTAGACTTACCATAGATACCTGGGAAGGTTACAGGCATCCAGGTGAGGCAGAATTCTGTCATGAAAGAGCGAAGAACCCTAAAACGGTTGTTAAAACTAGTAATAAAGAAAGAGACTTCTGGCGTTCAGGAAGATTCCATCAAAGGACAGAAGTCCAACTCTTGAGGAGCAGACTGGAAGAACCATGGGGTAGGGCAGGTAACCATGATCAGGAAATGAAGCAGTTTAGGAGGGGCTTTGCAGAGCTGGGGGCCTTGGGGAGCCAATGCTGTCTGAGGGACATCAGAGACAGGGCTGGGGAGAAAACCTGTGTGTACAGGACTGAAGACAGAATTCATTTCCTGCACTACTTCATGCCACTGAAGTGACTCCTCCATGTCATTCTGGAGCACAGGGCACGTTTGAGAGCCTGCTGTCCATCATCTCATCCTTTTGGGTGAGATAAGGAGCCTCCCTCTGAAACTCAAGTGAGGCAGAGATGCTGGAGCAAAGTAGGAAATTCAAGTGGAGGAGCAACAGGTGTATCAAGGGGTTTTAGAAAAGCTTGGGACTGAAATACTAAAGGTATTAGCAAAGCCAGGGCTGTCAAAAAAACAGCTTGGTATTCTCCATGACTAGATAACATCCTAATGTCAGGTTATTATTTTTTTTAATTAAAGTATTCATTGAGGCACTGGGAATTGCAGATCAGCAACCCTGAACTCCAATTTGAGAAGGAGGAGCTGAAGTGCTGTAGCTCTTCAGTGTGTGAGAGGTGGAAAGCAACATACTTTCTGCAAAGAAAGGGGGTTGGACCAGATGATCCATTCCATCCCAATCCATTCTTTGATTCTATGATCAGTTGGGTTTGCTGGGGCACCTACCAGAATGTCTGAACATGTTGACAAACAGCAGGATAAAAAACAGGCCTGTAATGACAAGAGAAATATCACAGAGTCCTTCCTTGGTTGCAGTTGATATTTGTCACTTGGGGAGCAAAAGGTAGACTAAAGTCTAGTTAGAGAAGGTGATTAAAGGCTTCCAAGTCTGCATCTTCAGCCTTTGAGCAAATGAGTTCCATTCAATGGTTTCATTAAACCCAAAGTTGCTGGGTAGAGAAGGGCTGATTTTCATGGAGCTTTTCTGGTGGACACCACTAGGTCCAGGTCGCAAAGTCTGATCTGAGGGGAGAAACAAGCCCAGAGTACTGGGTGATACGGTATCTACATTTCTCATGTAAAGCAACACCCCCAGTTCCTGCCTTGAGCTGGACTTGCAGGTCTGCCAGATCCCAGAGTGTGCCTCAGCAGCTGATATTGTGGGTACGTTCTGTTTTCTTTTATTTTTACCAAGAAAAAACTCTTGATTTTGAAAATGGGCAGAAAGGGAAGGAGTAGGGACAGAGGTCTGGGCAGCATCCAGCTCTTGTCTAGGTCTGTCCTTGAGGGAGGGTTGTTGGTGTGCGTGCATGTGCAGACCTGCGTTACCTCTCTTCCCAAGAGACCCCAAAGGCCCCACAGGTAACTGGTGTCAGCCAGAGCAACCTTTGGCTGCTCTGGCTTAGTTTTAGGCTTCTTAAAAGTCTAGGAGTCATGGCAAATACCCTGGCTTCTCCCACCTTCCCTGTCTCCAGTAGATCATGGTACCAAAGAGTGAGTGCTTTGATAAGCTGTTGGAGTTTGCAATAGAAGCAGGATAACTGCAGGCACTGCGAGGCTTTCAGTCAGAGTTGATGTTTAAAGACAAGGAGCAGAGTGGTTGGGTTATACTGAGAAGTGACCCCAGCCTGGCTATGGCTGGAAAGTTGAGAACAGCGTAAGGTTTGGTGCTGTGAGCATGGGGCTGACCCTGGGACGTGTGAGGCAACAGGGGGGAAAAAAGCAATTTTTAATGCTCCGTCAGTATGCCAGGCTGTAAGTGAATTGCTCATTCAGGAAGAAGAACTCAGATTCTGGCAGCAGAGCAAATGAAGTGAAGGTGTGTAGCCTGCCACAGGAATCCTGCACATTCCAGGTGTAGATGCAGGTCTGTGAGGCTGCTGAGCAGGAGCTCCTCTGTACCACAGCTCATTAGACCCCCACAGTGTCCCTCTGCTGCTCTCCCTGGTAATCGGGTGGTTGTCACTGGCACAACCTTTGTCCCTACCCCTAGAAATCCTTTAGATTGCTCACTTCTAGTTAAATTATACCAGCTGACTTTGAAGTACTCAATATAAAACCGTCGTGGTATGCTTGCATGATAGTTATTTGATGTAAGAAAACAATTTCTTGTGCTCTCTCTTTAGGAATTTGGGCTTTGAGTTTCACTGGGGTGTGTTGTACGTACCCAACTGCACAGGATCAGGCCCATCTCTGTTTTAAAATGTATTTCACATCTGCGATTAGAAATGTTCTAGGAAACAAATTAGAAGATGGAGTTGTCTGTCACAGGCTCAGATGATCATAGCGACTTGTGCTAAAGGCTCCGTCCTCGTAGAGACCTGCACGGCTGCTTTGTGTAACTGCTGTCAGAGCTCTGGCGTTCTGGTAATAGTGTTTTTTAATAAATGTACTGAGTATACTCACCTTTAAATCCTGTTAGGTACCGATAGTTATCACTGGTATTCTGTACATTAGCTCTGTACTAGCATTCACATTGGACTAGGCTTAATAGTGTGAGTGTCAAAGATGACTTGAAAAAGGAAAATTAATTTATACCCTTTTCGTGTGGTTCTACCCCGTGTAGTGGGTGGTTTGTAGAAGTACCAGAAGTGCTACAACTGTCTTCCCCCTTTTACTTGCTGTGATTCTCTGCAGGAGAACATACAGATTTAAGTCTGGTTTTCTATCTTTTGGAGACACTGAGATATTATCATGGTGAGGTCCGTGGAAATACCCAGACAAGCTGGGCCCTCACGCAGAGATAAGGCATCTTTTCCATTTGGTTTTTCTTTTTTTTTCTTCTGCTGTCCATCCTCCAAGCTTTTTTTTTTTTTTTTTTTAAATGTAAAAAAGTTATTCCCTCATCTGTCGGTGCAACATCCTCTAGGATATTTGTGGTCTTCCAGGAAAGGTAGACAGGACTGGAATAACTAATGCCAAAAATTGCCCATGGCAAGGGAGGGAAATCCTTGTTTTCAAGACAAACCCCATCCAGACTTTTTTCAGACACCCCGCAGCACACCACAAGGGTATAAATCCTGACTTTTTCTTTTCCAGGTGATCTTTAAGGCCATGTAGCAGAGGGCAGGGTTTTGCCCTCCAGCGGGGCTCCGGTGCCGCGTGGCATCCGCGCTGTCCCGCAGGCCCGAGCCCCCGGCACCCCGGCATTTAGGGAGCTCCATGGGGTTGGCTTTCACCATGTCCTCAATTTGGATCCCCAGGGCAGAAAAATTAGGACTTTGTCAGTTAAAGAAAAAAACGAAAGTGAAGCAAAATCTCGGGAGAGTTGTGTTTCCCCACAGCAGTGACGGCCCCTCAGCACCCACTTCTGTTCAGCCAGGACCCCCGGGTCAGTCCTGCTGGGTTTTTAGCCATCTTGACCTCATGTTTGCAAATATTATTGGTAATATAATGCTCTATGTACAAATGTCTGTGTGGCTCATGTGTATGTTTCTGTGGTTCAAGTCAGCCACAGACTTCTGGAATTTCATTGTACTTTGGTTAAATGTTGGACTTTTAACTCTTCTACTGTATGGCTTCTTGATTTCTCTTGTCCATTGTGGACCAACTCTATTTTTGGAAATAAATAAGCATGTAAATAAAATGAATGGGTTTATGCCACTTACAAGAAAATGCTTTATTTAAAATATACACTCAGTCTTGTATATTTTATGGTATCTCAGGGAGCAGCCGAGGCTCAGGCCCCAGCAGCCTTGTGCTGAGATACCATATTATGTACAAATTCACTTCCAAGTGCTTTTGGAAGCAGACTTCCCATCTCCTGAGCCAAACCCCCGTAGGACCAGCCTTGCGGAGGAGGGAGGGGGGAATCCAGAAACACATCGTTTAAGGGGAGTAAAGGAAAGAAACACGACTTTCCTCTCAACACAAGGCTTCTGGTTTGAGGTGTCCGGGTGCCAGAGACATGGCCGGGTCAGGGATGCCATGGGTCCTGCCTGGGAGCACGTGGAGATCAGGAGCACGATGACATCTTTTTTTTTTTCTT
>VZTE01001770.1:198507-225597 GCA_013397775.1 Eulacestoma nigropectus
TTAATTCTCCATATAAACCAATATTTACCAGTAATCCTGTGTTTCTGTTTTTGTTTTTTGGCAGACTTTTACCAGTAAATATCGGTTTATTCCTGAAACCAGAAGCCCTAAACATACCTTTGTTTATAAGGTCAGTTGGCATTTTGTCTCTCTCATTCCCCACTCCCCCCCAGTACAACCCAGCAGGTGGTTGAAAGGTACCGAGTTCTCTTTCTAGTTCTCCTGCTCTGCATCTCTGGGAACTGGAGCCCGCAGGACCTAGAGCCTTCTGTTGGTAATGTAGATCCGAGTTTACAAATTTTTCTTTTACCATTTTAAATCCTGGTTTTAAGGAAAGAGGTGTTCCCACCTGCCCACCACGGGAACTGGTAGAAACCCCCAAAATTGCTCCTCCTCTCCGAAGCCTGCGGGTAGGTCTCTCACTAGCCATCTTCAGGCTTGGGGCTGAGAAAATAATTTACCCCAAAATATACACTAAAAACTGCCATTTCTGGTTTACAGAGAGCAGGACTGGGGGAGGGAAGGGCGGGAAAGGAGTTTGAAACTTACTTTTCCCCCCATTTTTTTCTAGAGAGCAAATGTGACATGGGGAGGAGGGAGAGAATGTGAACGTGGCCCTTCCTAAAGTCATTGTAAACTCTTCCTCCGAGGCTGGGAAAAAGGGCAAGTGAAAGATCTGATCCTTAAAAGGACATCTCTGGGTGTCTGAGACCCCAAAGGCAGCTGGCGATTTTTAAGGACTCAAATTGCTTTTGGTTTATCCCAAGACAAATTGACTTGGGAGTGTTGAAGCCTCCTTTTTCCCCACAAGTATTCACCACCCAAACACTGCATGTTTTGTTAATACCCCAGAAACAGAGAACCTGATGAGGGATAGAAAATGAGCTGACAGGACGGTCCCAGCCAATTTTTTTCTCCCGAGCAAACAAAATGCAAGAAAAATCCCCAAACCAAAACCCATCCCTGACCCCCAAAAAAACATAACCTCCCAAAAAAGCAAGTCAAAGAGGATCTCAAATGCCCAGTCTGGTTTTGTCGTACGTGGTTGACACGGGTGTTTTTGGCATAGCTGCAGCCCAACTATGTCCCTTTAAGGAGCACCGTGGCTCGTTCGCTCCTCACGAACCCCGAGCCGAGGGTTTTGCCGTTCCTGAGAGCAGATCAAAGCTCCTGCAGCCTTAGTTGGAGTCCAGAATGAGGGGAGCCCTTCCAGCTGTGCACTTTGAGCTGAAAACTACCTTTCCTCCCCTTTTGCAGCCTGGGTGGTTCTGATTGCTGGCAGTTCTGTAATACAACCTTAATCTGAGCAGTTGAGGCTGGTCCTACCTTATCTTCAGACGTCTTGCGGAGGACTCCTGTTACCAGTTTGGTACTCAAAAGCTACACCCCACCATCAGAAGTCACTTTTTGTTTTTTCCAAAGGCAGTGATAGCTCACCCTCTCTAGCTCTAATGGAAAACCTGATAATTGCAATGCAACTTTCTAATAAATTGTTCATATATTCATAATTCTGTTGCAATCCCAAATTGGAGAAGAGATCTGTTAAAGGTATATATTAGTCTAGATTTTTCTTATTGTAAATACTGTAATTTTATAATACTGTCAATATTTTATTAACTTAGAAATATTTAACAGAGTTTAATCTATGGTAGTTGATTTATTTATAGGTTTATGTTGCAGCCAATTACATTCTAATGTAAGATTAACTTTCAGCATGTAAACTTTGAGTGAATATGTCTTTGGAAAGATTAAGAGAGAAAACTCTCGCTCTTAATCTGTAGTATTTATCCCCAGTTCCCAGTTGGGAATTATTTAACGAAATATTAGGAGGTTTTGAGAGCTCATGAATCTAATAACTGCAGTTGGATTTGAAAATTTGAATTTTGAGATGTACCTGGCTCTTTGACCCTGTGAACAAGTTCGTTTCAGTACCTGACCTCTCTAGCACAGAAGTCTTTATTTTGAGCAAAGGGACACTGTCAGATCAATTTTAGTTTCTTGCTTTTTGGGGGGAAAAAGAAACCGCAAAATGCAGCCCTGTGGCGTTCATGTTAATTCCTTTTGGATCGCAAGGGGAACAGCTCCTCTCCTGGGGGTTTGGGTCCCTGGCCAGAGCAGCTTCATCCCTGCAGCCGGGCAGGGAGGAACTCCGGCCGCTCCGAGGGGTCTGGGCAGTCGCGGTGTTCCCGCAGTCCTGCCGGCCCCGGCCCCGGCCCTGGCTGCAGTCAGAGCTCGGGGAGATGGGCAAAAGTGCACAAAGTCTAAAACTTGACAATTTTTGACCAAAGTGTTTGCTTTTTAAAGATTGAAATCTCTCTCTCTCTTTTCACCTGATGGTGTCCCTTTAGCATCATAAAGATGTTCATGTTCTCTGAAAACCATGAGAAGTTATTTTCTTTTCAAGGCAGGGGAGAATTGGTCTGTCATGTGTTTGCAACGCAACTTGCATAAAAATACCAAAAATATCTTGAGGGTTTTCACAGGCGTTGGTATTTTTTGAGTGTAAAAGTTAATCTTGATTAGAGATGTGCCAATCTTTACTGCTTTCCTGTAGTGTTGTTACACTTAGGCATTTCAGTTCACTTACAAATATATACTGTAACAGTATACTTTGTACAGATTTATTTAAAATTTATTTGAAAACTGAAATAAAGTAGGCAGAAAATAAAGATATTTATTTTTCATTTGACTATGTAAGAAGGTATCATTCTTTTGGTTTTAGTGCACTGGTGTACCAAGCCTCAGAACCACTGCTTTCTCCAGCTCATAGGATGCTTTTCCAGACTGTGGATACGTGTATGTGTACTGCTGTGTTGATAAGTAAATGCCAACGATGGAGTTCGTTGCTTTTATACATCCCAAAGAGAAGTTCTCCACCATTCACTGTCTGTTTTCTGACCGAAAAGGCGTGTGTTTGTGAACAGTGTTCACGCGAGCTCTGCCATCCCACCCTCACATCAGCTCACACCAATGCCAGGATGGGAGGAGTTGCCTGCGTACCTTCCCCAAAACACCCCGGGCCGCAGTGGCATCGTCAGGGAGCAGTTCAAACCTGTGTCCTTTGGGCTTTGTGTAAAGCAAATGCAGAAACAAGAAAAATCGAGATGTTAAATCCATTAGAAAACCAATTCCTTATTGTACAGTAGTATGGAGATCTCTAGTCAACCTGCCATTAATAATAGATTCTTATTTTTTGAATGATCTATTTAAAAGAACAGCAAGCATTGTATTTGCTAGTAAATCTGAAGTGTTTACATGGAATTACTAAATAAATTATTTGATCTAAGATGGCTCTTATCAGTGCTGATTTTTAATAATGGAAATCCGTTTTGGCAGCTGCTTTTTTAGTTCGTGCTGTTCTTTAAAATCTTCCAAAGCAGGTTTGGTTTTTTTTCACTGCATCCTTGTGGTTCAGATTAGGTTCTGAGGAAGAGGCAAAGCACGCCTCTCCCTGCGAGGCCTGACAGGAGTGCTAGCTCACGTTTTCCAACCCCTTCCATGAGGCTGTCCCTTCACATCCCAAGCAGCTGAGACGGAGAAGGATGCTCTGAGCCCAAAGCCCTGCGGCACTCGCTGCCGCTCACCTGCGGCTCTCACCGGGCTGAGGCCTGGAGCCTGCAGGGACAGGATATGGGTTTTTAGCAGAAAGCATTGGCATAGAAGTAAAACGTCATCCTGGGAGGTAATGAGTTGTCAAACTCAGTTCCATCGAGGCTTGGTCCTGCTTCCTGCTGTTCCAAGGCTGCCGGAACTCCCTGTGCTGCCCGCCCTGTGCCCCTGCTCAGGGCCTGTGGGTCCGCGGGCAGTCGCCAGAGGCTGAAGCAGAGGAGGGCTTTGGATCATCAGCAGGGCCAAAGGCAAATTCAGGGGCTTGCACCCCTACCAAGCCCCAAGGGCTGCTCTGTGGCGTGGGGAACCCGGCTGTGCAGCCCCCATAGCTCCCTGGAGCGCCGGGGGTGGAGGATGGGGCAGATGCCGCCCTGCCTTGGGGCTCCTGCCCAGGGTGGAGGGGCTGCAGGAGGAGAGCGGCAGGAGGGAGAGGCTGGATGCAGCAATCCCTGGAGCAGGAGGAGCAGGAAGAGCAGGCAGGCGTTGCAAATGCCGAGTCTGGCCACACCGTGTCCCCCTCTAAGCACCGCAGACGCCGCTTCTCCGGCGGGCGCTCAAACCTGGGGAAAATGAAAGTATCAATAATGCACCTGTCCCCGCATCCCCCGCTCCCAGGCTGGCGCGGACGGGCGCTGAGTCACCCCATGTTTAATTCAATGCTCTCAGCGCCACAGCCCTGGCTACAAACCCATCCAGTGCTTACATTACGCACTGGCTGAAATTTTTGTTGGACATGGGTTTCACGCTTCATGTTCAGGGCAGGATTCCCGTCCCACCCCACGCTCGCTCCGCCGCCTGGGGAGGGGTGAGCCCGCACCCTGCTCCACGTACCTGGACAGGGTCTCCCCCAGCCTTCCCCTGCCCCTGCCCTCTCCTCTCGCCCTCACTGGTTTGGAAAGGTTTGAGATGTCCATCCCTGGGCCCCGCAGCACCACCCCAGCTCTCCCTGAGCCCTTCACCCCAGGAGCTCACCCATTAGACCACTCTGTTTCCGCTGGAAATTATTCTGCTCTCACTTATTCTTCTGAATGGCATATTTACACACATCTCTAGCTCCTTTGTGAGCTAGCCCATGGTTATGAGCAGTATATTCCTAGAAATTTGCTTTCTGGTTTTTTCTGGTTTGGGGGGAATTGAGCACACTGATGAAATGGCTCCATTTGTCTGAGTAACATCAGGAAACTTATCTGGGCCAGATGCTTCTCCAAGCTGATACCCACTGGCCAATGCCTGGTGCTTGAGAAGAAGCAGGAAACAGCTGCTCTACACCTTGCCAAGCCATGAAAGTCCCTTATTTTGGAAGAAAATACTTCTTCTTTAGATAATTTCCCACTCCAAACCCAACACTCTCTTTATGGCACTTGGGAACAACCCTCAGCATTGATCCCGCTGCCTCTCATGTCTCTACTGCTCATTTTAATGCTTAAAGCAAAAACCAAACTGAAACATCAGACAAAAACACCGGTCACAAAATTTTGGGGTTAGTAATTGCTCAAATTTGTTTGTAATGGATGGGGCAATGCTCCAGTAACTCAGATATGGAGCATCCTGAGATGGCCTTTCCTCACAGGATGGCTCCCAACCAAAGCAATTCCTTCCATGCTGGTTTGCTTGGCATTGCAGAGAACCTGTGACTTTTCTGGGAATTGGCTAAAGTAGGTTATTCAAGATAAAAAGAAATGCCCCAGGGTGGCATTCCTGACCCAGGGAAACAGAGAAGGTATTTTTGCTGCTTCCACCACTGCTGCCCATATGGAGAAGTGACTCAAAAGCCAACTGGTAGCTGCCCAATCCTTCCCAGTCCTGCCATGTGGGTGTTGGGAAGAGAGACTGCTCTGAATTTCCAGGAATGCATATTTGCAATGAAGAGGCATAGACATGAACTTGATCCATCTCTTAAGAGCTTCCCTTTCAACCCAGCAGAGCATGAGAACTGCAAAAGGAATATCTGAATTATTTTGTCCTGGATTTGTTTCTCCGAGTCTATAATATGGAGATGCTGAAAGTGGGGAATTTTACAACACACCCAACATTCAAGTTGGCCTGGGAATCAAAAGCCGTGGCAAGGACAGAGGGTGATTTCTGCTGCCAGGCAAGGAGGAAGGCAGCGAGGCTCTTGGGGAGCCATTGCTCTGTACCCCTGGGCAAGCTGGGACACAGACGTGTCCGGCTGCTCCAGAGCCTTCGGAGGCAGCTGCTTGTCCCCAGCTGCCATCAGGCAGGGACTGCCGGGGAAACTGTCTCCATGAGGCAGCCAAAGCTCAGTGCCAAGGGATGCCTGGAAGAGCTTGACCCTGACAATGCCCTGGGAGAGCCGCAAACACAGTGGGAAAGAGGAGGGGGCTGGTTTTGGACAGCAGAGCCCAGCTCAGCCCTACTGACCCTGCAACAGACACTTGCTTCCCTGTGCCTGCCTTAGCTCTTCCTCCCAGAGGTGTCTCCCTGAGCCAGCCTGCATCCACCACAGCCAGAGCAAACATTTCCAGGATGACCAGAAGGACTGAACTGTACTAAAACTGGAAGCAGGAGATGCCCGAAGTGCCTCTCCCTGCCCTGCCGTGTGAGATGGACAGTAACAATGGCTGTAACGTCCAGCACAGCTCACAGCCCACAAGGATTCCCAGTTGAGGCTGTTCACCTTGGTCATGGAATGAACCTGCAGTGTATCTCCCAGGAATGGGCATGGAAAAGCAGCTTGCCACGCTTTGCATGCTGCACTGGCTGAGGGATGGATTGACATCCTGGCCATCACAAGGGCAGTCGGTGGCCCAGTGTAGCTGCTGGGCTCTCACAAGCACAGGAGGAGCTGCTTCACCTCAGAGCAAACAATTCCCGCTCTGAGAGGGTCCCTGAAGCTTTTATGAGTGAGGGAGGCCAGATTTGCTCCCACCAGCTGGTGATGCTCCCCCTCACTTTGCCAGTCAGTGAATCTATCCCAAGATAATCCCATGCAGCTGAAAGATCCTGTTGCTCCTCAAAAAAATCACCTCTAGCAGCTAGAGGAGCTGTGGCTGCCCCATCCCTGGGAGTGTTCCAGGCCAGGTTGGATGGGGCTTGGAGCAATCTGGTCTAGAGGAAGATGTCCCTGCCCATGGCAGGGAGGTGGAGCAAGATGAGTTTAAGGTCCCTTCCAAACCCAAATCATTCCATGATCCCATGAATAGCAACAGCTCTGCCTCCAGTTGGTGGTTCCCCGCTGCCCTGTAAGGGTTTGCCCTGGCTCACAGCAAATGCTGATGTCCCCACAGACTTTGTGACCAGCACAGGGCTTTGAGCAGAGGCTGCAAGAAAGGAGTGTGCCCCCAAAACCCCACAGCCCAGACCTGTGGTGGAGGTGCAGCACAAAGGGGCTGCAGGCACCTCCCCACTGTGCTAAGCTCACTGAAAGTAACATCGTGTGCAGGATGAGCTGAGTCCCACGTGGGGAGCAGCAGGGATGTAGGGAATCCCTGTGCCCAGCTTTGGCATCCCCTGGCCCTGCTTCTCCTCCCAATAGCCCGTGGCACTAAGTGCCCCTAATCTTGCATTTTCTGTGCTGAATTTCCCTTCATTTTCAGCCTGCAGCTCGAGGATTGCTCAGCAAGCTGCTCCTTCTCTGTGATGGAATTAGTGACAGTGGGGACAGCAATAGTAATTATCCAGTGACCTAGAAATGACCTTTTGATTTTAAAAAACCATGGCTCTACTAAGGGCTAAACATTCATGAACCTAAAGAAGCTCCTGAAGCGCCAGCATTTGGGCAATAGCAAAACACCTGGGAAAGGTGATCGAGGAGGGAGCAGCCCCAGGAAGTGTCTCAGTGAGTGAAGGATCCTGTTTGGAACCAGGACACACACCCTTGAGCCCTGCTGGTGTCACAGCCAGGGGACTGCCCGTGTGCCTCCATGGGCCGTGGTGTCCCTATCCAAGTGCTAGGACACAAGGATCCCTGGCATGGCCTGTGCAGCCCCTGGCTGCAAGAGCTGCCCGTCCATGGCTTTTTGGGAAGTGGGAGGGATTACCCAGCCCATCCCCCAAAACAGCTGTGGGCACATGGCCGTTAGATATGGAACTGCTGGTGGCCACCACCACTGGCCCACTTACGGCCACCAAACCTTACTGCCTGTGTTGGCACAAAGCTGGCACCACCCTTGGCCCCAGCAGGAGATGCCACAAGGAACAGGCAGGAGAGAGACCTTCTCAACTCCTGTGGTCTCTTGGTCTGCTTCCAGACCGCCAGCTCCCAGTGCCACTGAACTGGGAACACGCTGGGCAGGGTGTCCTGAGCTATGCTGGCCTTCACGCAGACTCGCTCCCTACAACATGGTCTTCTGCCCTGGTTTTGGCCGTGGTTGGTAGTGGGATGCCTGATGAGCTTCTCAGGAGATCTCACCTGCTACCCGAGCCCCTCTGGGGAGGAGGAGATGAACCTCGGGCTGGGGAACTGGTGACCCATGTGTCTCCCAGTTGTTCAGCCCCTACTGAAAGGGAAATCTCAGTGTCCCCGGGATGGGTCAGGAAGCCAGATGAAGGACAAGTTTCTAGTGCTCTTTTTCCCTTCATACCACAAAAGTGCCCAGTGAGGCTTCTCGTGGACTCCCGGGCCAGCACCCCAGCTCACCTCTAAACCTCAGCCCAGTCCTGCCAGGAACACGTGCAGGTCAGGTCCTTGCCAAATGAGCAGAGTGGGTGGCTCCCAAACTCCCGTGCAGGTGGTTGGAAAAGGTGCAGCCTGAGCCCTGGCAGTGGGCAGACACACACAGACACCCCCTGGGAACTGGGAATGCTGGACCTCAGTGAGGGGACCCCAGTCACCATTGCTGAGTGAAGCTGGATGCACCTCTCAGCCTCTTCAGGAAGTGGTGCCTGAGGAAGAGGAGGATGAGGAAGGCAGTGCAGTGCTGGGCCTTTCTGGTGTAGAGCTGGGTTGGGGCCCCGCTTCAGTCAGAGCAGAACTGGCTTTTTGCCTTTTTCACCTTCCAGTTGTGCTCCCTGAGGTCTTTCTGCCCAGACAGATCCTTGACACAAAATGGGAATCGGTGATTCAGAAAAATACAAACCATCTGTGGAGCAACGCCACGGCAGAGACCACTTCACACATGTGAGCCCTCGGCAGACCTGCTTCTTGGGGAGAAGCAGAGCTAGCTGCAATTTTCTTTAATGACACTGCTATTTTGAAAGGAATAACTCATATAATAATAATAATAATAATTGCTTCCTGTGCACGCCCAGCACGTGGGCTTTCAGCTCAAGTAGAATGTTAATGGTAATTATTTACAGCCCTTCTGACAGCAGCCAGTGCCAGGAGGGGACACCCACCAGTGTCAGCCTGGGGCAGCAGGCTGTGCCTCTGCCCTGTCCCTTCACACCTATATTTCACCAGCCAAGCCTTTGCTCAGCACCTTTCCTTCGCCTAAGAGGTCTCCAGGGCTGTCCTGGGGCTCAGGGACTATCCCTCCATGAGGCTGCAGGAAGCCCATTTTCCCGGGATGGAGCCATATCCCAATATCTGACCAAGAAGCTTGGCTACAGAATGCTTCTGTCTATTCTAGAAAAGCTGATTTCCTGCTCAAAACAATGTGGTGATTCTCACCTGATGTCCCCACAGGAACATTTGGCTTAAACAGCTTCGAAGTGAGGCAAAAAGCTGGTTTTCCACTCGCTTTAGTAGGTAATCCCGAGCAAGCCATGTGCAAACCCTGCACTCCTCACCTCAGCACAGGGTGCCCCAGGAAGATGTGGAGAGAAAAGGAAAGGTCTGGGTTGTGGGGTAAGAGGAGATGGAGGCAACCCAGGGCTTCGGTTCTCTCAAACATCGGAGAAGGCAAGAGATGACCAGCAGGTCCTGCCCTCCAACCCCTGACAACCTGCAGGGGTCCCTGCCCTCACCTCCCGACCTTTGGCAGCTGGATTTGGCTCTCCTAAGGTGCCTGTGTCTTTTCTGACTCTGCCTCCTTTCAGCTTGTCTTTAATCCTTTTCTTTTTTTCTGCCTTTTAAATCTTTTTCTCCGATTTCAGCATCTCTAAAGGATGAGTGAAGCCAGCTGCTGTGAGTTCTGCTGTCAAACAGCAATTTACTAAGCACCAAACCACACTGTTGTGAGTATTGAAAAAATACATATCAGAGCTTTTCAGGTCTCTAATCCAGCCAAGCACAAAGGATTTGGGGATTTCAGCAGTTCCTGGCCAGTCCTGAGGTCTTCTTCCAACCAGACATACAAAACCACGAGCGCAAAGATCCACCGAAGTTGTGTCCAAACCCAACAGCATCCAAACGAAACCATCACCGCGCCTTCCCTGTGCCTGCTTTCCAACACCTCCTGACAGGAACGGGGCCTGACAGGAACGGGGCCTTCCTTTTGTTTCCCGACTGATTTTGGCTGGCACAGAGGTTTCTCATCGGTGCATGAAGACCACAGGTGCTGCGAAGGCTTCAGCCCATCAAAATGACCCCAGCCCAAATGCGATGCACTTTAATTCTGCCCAGAGCTTCCACCTCTCCCTGACACATTGAATGGTTGTGGGATTAAATAAAATGCTCATTTTCTAAAATAAAGCCCAGAGAAAAGTACAAATCCATTTACAAGATTTATGTTTGATGCAATCAGGCTCCAAGCCTGGGGAGGTGGAGGTGATAATACTTTCCTGTGCAGTCTATTAGATTAATCAGCTATGAAATACTGGGTTTAGTGGACAATTCTCTAGGGGTTGCACTGGCATTCACAAACACCAGGTTCTTCTCCCGGAGGGTGGTGGGGCACTGAATGGACTCCCCAGGGCAGTGGTCATGACCCCAAGCCTGACAGAGCTCAAGGAGCTCTGGGACAACGCTCTCAGGCACAGGGTGGCATTGTTGGTGTGTCCTGTGCAAGGCCAGGAGTTGGATTTGGTGATCCTTGTGGATCCCTTCCAACCCAGCACGTTCTGGGATTCTGTGATTCTATGATGTATTATTTTCGCAATGGTTTTTTACATCCCTCCTGGCTGAGGGTTCCTCTCTGTCTCTCCTGGGCTTGCTTCCAGGGAAGGAGGGCATCTCTCCCAGGAGCATCCTGTCCCTCTCACTGCCACCCCAGCTCACTCTTCCAGAGGGTAGGACAGCTTTAACAAATGTGTCTGTCTGCTGAGACCTCTCTTGCACCAATTCCCAGCGGGGTTTGGCATCCTGAGGACCTGCAGAGCCAGGAGCAGGGGCAGGCAGTGCCAGCCACCCTGTGCCCACCAGCCTTGTGGCTTCAGCCCCCTGACAGGGTTTGGGATGGCTCTAGGGGGCTGGGAAAGGGCAGGGCTGCCCAGCAGTGCCCCCACAGTCCCGTTCTGCCAGCAGTGGTCAAAGAGACCCCATAATATCACTCTCAATATCTGGTTCTGGGAAACAACCACAACTGCCTGGGCAGCACACCTGGAGCAAAGCAGGGAGTCCTCAGGAAAGTTAAGATGCACCAGACACCCCCTAAATTGAAGCCTCTATGGCCAGGTCCTCCAGGACAATGGGTTGGAGCCCCAGATTTACCCTCTGACTTCTCTGCCCAGACCGGTGGAGGTGCCTCAGGAGGAAATGGGCCCAGCACGCAGCGTGATGGGGCAAGGACCAGGCACGGGGAAGCAGGGACAAGGCACTGTCAAAAGAGACACCAGTTAGTGCTAATTGCAAATAATCAGCCAAACCTAAGAGCATGAGGGAACCCAGTCCTGGCACAGGCAACAGCCTTGGCTGGAATGAGGAGGGCACGTGCCAGGCAGGTCGTGATGGGAGAACCCCAGAGATGGGGACCCCATGGCCTCCCCACACCATCACTCCTCCTCCCATATCCCACCCCGTCAGAAGTGCCCACATGCTGCAGCACACACAGCTCCTCAAACTGCTCTCTATGCCCCCTGGAAGCAATTCCCAAGGGTAGAGTGTTCATATTACTCAGCTTGGGAAATCCTGCTGCAAAGCCCAGGATGGGCCTCTGGCTACTCCAAAGGCAGGAGAATCACTGGGAAGATGATCCCAGGACATGCTGGGAGATGCTACATCGTAAAGCAAGCCTTGTTCCTGTCCTCCCAGCACCCTGGGCCCACCCAGGTGAGATTCTCAGGGCACAGGGTGCTGGGAGGATCCTCCTGTGAGGCCTTGGGGCCCCTTTTCTCCCTGCAGGGTTAAAGCCATTTTCTCTAGATACTTGCAGGAGTCACTAACATCACCAACACAGCACCAGCTTTCTGCTGCCTGCAGTCAGCTTTTCCTCTCTGGAGGCCACCCTCCTTCAGTTCTCCATCACCTACACCTGCAGCACTCCCAGCTCTCGCTGCTTTGGCCCCGGGATCCTCATGAAGCTCCTTGTGCTCAGAGTGGGTCTCCAGGCACGGCACCAAGAGCTGCAGCTGCGCCCTGACCCTGGATAAGCCCCCACCTCCCACATCCTACCCTGAGCCCCAGGGTGCCTCTCTGAGATGTCCTGGGTCATGCACAGGGTGCTGTGGCTTGCTCTCAGCACCAGGATGGAAGTTTTTCTCCTCCATTCTCGTGAAGTGGTTCTCCATCTTCATTACCTGGCTGTCCTCACACCTGCAGTCCGTGGCTGTCTTCACTCCTGCAGGCTTTATTTGGCACCCACCCAAATCCTACACAGTTCCTTCCTTACCCATTCCCTGCAAATTTTCCCAGGAGACACATCATATTTCCATCTCTGCCCAGCTCTGGCATACAAAGCAGGGCACAGATGCACCAGGTGAGCACCACAGCAGGTGCTGAGCCAGGATCTCTGCCAGGGCTGTAACTCTCGTCTCAGCACTTGCAGTGAGGAGCAGACAGGGCATATCTGCAGCGAGCAGGATGGAGTGTGAACAATGTTGTTTGCCCTGTGCCAGGCCCCGTGGGTACCACCCGGGTCATGGGTCTGGTGATACACTGCTCACCTCGCTGGACTAGGCAGGGTGGAGACCCCTTGGCAGACCCCTCTGAAAGGGTCTGAAAGAAAAGTTCAATCCTCTGTGTCCTGCTAGTAAACTCCCATTCATGCATGACTTCTCAAATGCCTTTTGAGTGCTTTCCTTTGCTTTCTGTGCCAGCAATGACTCAGGCTTAGATGTGCATTGTCAGGCAATCCGGAGCTGGCGTCTCTCTAGGGAACACCATTTGTTCAGCAAGAGCAATATCGAAGTGCCCTCTGGTGGTAGCTCCCTGTGCCGTTGTTGGGATTTCCTCCTCTCCCTTCTGCCCGACGTCCCCCTGGGATCTTCCCTGGGGCATTTGTGCCGGGGTTGGGGCAGTGCCTGCTCCGCCAGCCCCCGCTCGCTCACAGGCGTTTCCCATCCCGCTTCACTGCCAGGTTCTGCAGCAGAATCCTCAGCGTGTCGCTGATTCCATCCCTGCTGCGGGCCAGGACAGCCCTGGAGCTGAGCACTTGGCCTAGATTGCTGCCCACGTGTCAGCTCATCCGCCCTGCCCGGCCCCATCCGGCAGCAGAACTGCCTCGGCTGAGGATGCTCGGGCACTGTCACAGCCCCTGTCCGTCCCCACCAGCCTTGGTATTTCAGCCAGTTTGAGTAAGAATCTGTATGTGTGAGATACCAGGGTGATTCAGTTCCCCTGTGCTGCATGAAAATGGGGGGGCCAGGCAGGAGAACGACCCCTAAAGCTGCTCCCCCAGCACGGAAAGGCTGCAGGGACAGTTCAGCCGAGGTACGAGCCCCCAGAGGCGCCGCAGAAAACCGGTTTTATAACACTGCTTTTCCTGAAACTCCTTCTGCAACTCACTGCTCTATTTAATTGCTATAAAGTACCTTACAGTGCCATTATGTTTTCCTTAGGAAAAAGGCATCAGAAATACCTGCACGGTAGCTTCAAGTGCTGGCAGGGAGAAGGGGGAGATAACAGAAAATATGTGCCATGTCCACAGCTGGATCAAAATCCAGTCTGGACATTTCCTTAAACGTGAAACAGGCGTTTTAACCATGAGGTTGTGCCACCCACCTCCCCTGGCACATCTACACTGACTCTTCCTGCTCTGCTCCACAAGAGGGGCAGAAGGAGGAAATGCAAAGCAAAAGTGAGGCTAAGGGAGAATATGCCCCCGGTCTGGGATCCTGCAGACCCTGGCAGATGTTGGAGGTGTGCTGGTGGGACGGAGCATCCCGGGGGCTCCCTCCTGCCCCAGGGCAGAGGGGCACAGAGGGGCTGCAGCCGGGCACAGTGACCCACCAGCCTCTTCACTCACCCGCACGCGTGGGCTGCACGCGTTTGAACTGCACAATCCAAGCCCCCGTGCACATCCCTCCTCTCTCACACCAGTCCCTACGGGAAATGTTCTCACCTCCCCAGCTCAGCCCCCTAGGTGGCAGTGGCCACCCAAGCCTCCACTCAGGAAGGTGCAGAGCTGTCACCTGTGGGTCACACACTACTGTGTGTTGCTTTGACAGCAGAAGGAGGAGTGACCTTTCCTGTCTGCCTTTGCTCTGCCGGGAGCTTTCATTCTGCAGGAAGGAATTGGCTGCCTGAAAGCCTCATAAATTAGAGGCAAGGCTGACAATGCTTCATTTCTGTGTGCGCAGCTCCTGGCACTCAGATGAGATGCTCATATGAAATGTGTGTGTGTGTGTGTGAAGCACCAGCCCAGGACTGCGAAATAAAGTTGCCCGAAGCTGACCTCTAATTTGTCTTTCAGCCAGCTCAACAAACTCTCTGTGTCCCACAGGAGTAGCTCAGCTCACAGCAGCTCTGAAAATTCAAAGGAGCTGTGTAGCTGTTTAAATGTAGGCTGAAGCAGTTATTTAAGTACTTATCCATTTCTTCTGGCCCATACAATAAATCAGCTCATTCTGCAAACTGTGCTGTGCTTACCTTGCTCTTCCCTGGCTGGGCTCAGTCCTGGTGTTCACTGTCCAGGTGTCAGCCAGGTGGTGGAGTCCCAGGTCTCTCATGAGACGTGCTGCAGTCCCTTCACCAACTCTGTGGCTCTCCACTGGACTGTCTGCAGTTTCTCCAGCCTCTCTCTGGGAAGACCAGCACTGGACACTACTCCAGGTGTGGCCTTCAACATGGGGAATCAAATAGTGATGATGTTCTTGTTCTTCATGTGCCTGGAAATTATATCCAGGATTAACTGTTCCCATTCCAGGGATGGAGGTGAGGCAGACCAGCCTGTAGTTCCCCAGGTCCTCCTTCTTGCCCTTCTTAAAGACAGGAGTGACATTCGCTTTCCTGCAGGCTTTGGGTCCTTCTCTACCTTATCCAATGGAACTCTTACAAGCAGACCTACGAAGAGGCCAAAGTCTGCTCTCACGATGTCCAGGGTTGTGCTCTTGCCTTTCACTCTCCTTCCCTTCAGGATTCTGAAGTCTGCAGTTCCTGTCTCGCTCATGACCTTCAGGATGAGACACCTGACCCTCCAGTCCCCACCAGTACTCAGCAGCCAGACAGGGTGTTTTTAGCCCAAACCTGTCTAACCAGCTGTAGACCCTCTATGTTTTCACCTCCTGGAGCCAAATGGCAGCTGCTCCCAGAATCTCAGCCTGTGCTGACCAGGACTGAGTCTTCCCTTGTGTCAATGAAGCTGAAGAGACCAAGCATCCATGCCTTGCTGTCCCAGAAGCCAGGCTGCAACGAGGGATCAGGTCTGGCACTCCTGGGAGTCCTGGGATAGAAAAGACTAATGACATCTTGGACTGACAACAGTGAAGCTGTGCCTGATGGCTGCTCAGGAGCATCGGGGCACAGGAAAATGGCACATGGGCTGTTGGCTCCCTCTTAGAGTTGTGTCCTGTCGCTTTGGGGACGGTGACAGTGCAGGAGAGTGGTCACAGCGAGCAGGCAGGGTTCTGCTTCCCAACAGCAGCAGCAGCAGTACCTGCCTGGTCTCCACCTTGGAACATCTCTGTGTTTAACTAAAATAATTAAAAACATGGCAATCCAAGCAGATGAGGGCTGTTCAGAGCCCACAGGCGGGAGCTGGCTGATGCCTGCTGCCGGCCTGGAGAGGGTGAGGAGCAGCTCTCCTCTGCCCTGGTCCCGGGGTGGGTGGCACAGCTGTGCCTCTGCACTGGGGTGGAGGTGATGACTGGGATCCCCAAGGCCCCGGTTTTGCAGAGTTGCTTGTGCAGTTGCTGGCCTCGGAGTGAAGCCAAGCCCGATGGATGCTCACCAAGTCCTCGTGCCCGAGCCCTGCCAAGCCCCCGGGAGCTGCTGGCCTTTCCTCCTGGAGCTGGGGTGGCTGCAAAAAGAGGGGACAGAGGTCAGAAGTGTTGCTGGCACTGTATGGCCTGGAGGGCTGTGGTCAGCCTCTCCCCAGGGCTCGCTGACACCTGATGCTGGTCCAAGGCCACAAAGATTATACAGGTGCCCATTCCCAGTGGTGCTTCTTTGCTCAGTGCTTTACACTCCTGCTCACTGCAGAGCAGTCTGTACCTTTCTGGAAAGATGAAATAAAGCTATTGGGAGACAAACGAAAGATTGACTTTTGCTTTCCAGGACTCCAGCAATCCAAGGGTGATGCATCTTCCTTGTTTGCTGTGCTCTGCTGAGGTTCTCTCCAGCGAGGTGCTGCAAGCTGAGGAGGGGACACTCTTGGGCTCCCTGTCGCACCCAGGGCCTCCTTCCCTGCGTGCCCTTTCTGCCCAGAGTACCTGCATCACCTTGGGCTCCCTGTCAGGGCACAACTCCACTGTCCCCCATCCCTGGGTTTTGCTGTGGTTTCCTCTGCTCGCCCCACATGCCCCTCCCAAAGCACCTATGCTGTCACTGCAAAAAATCAATCAATGCTGTTTTTCCTTCCTCCCTTCATTGTTTTACATCAGCTACCACTTCTTCCAGTTCCATGTGTTTTTTGACGTGGATCAACATCTCACAATCCACTCTGAGGAACCATTGTAATTCCAGAGAAGCGCAATGCTCCTGGAAAGGAGCTTGTAAACCCACTGTTATTTTCTTTCCTAATTGCAATTTCAGTGACTCATCCCTGGTGCCACACTGCAGTGCACAGCCATTGTGTGGATTTTTACCCACTCTTGAGCAGTCACAATTCACTGCTCAAGTTTTCAGGCCACCCAAGCTATTAGGAAAATAAATGTAAAATAAAAACCTGCTGGTACAGTTGGCTGGCAGAGCAGCACAGCCCCTTGGGACAGCAGCAGAAGAGAAAGGCATTCAGTGCTCTCCAAAGCTGCTGTGGCCAATGTGGCTGAGCTAGTGCGAGCTGCTGCCTGAACGTGTGCTCTCTGAACAAGAGCTGAATCTCTCCTTTCCCCTTTCCCATCCCCTTCTTCTCCCCAGCTCTATCACAGCCCCATTCCTCAGCCCTATCTGTAGGCTCTATCAGCCCTATTCCTTCCCCTTACCACCTCTATCCCACTCCCTCCCCCTTTCCTCCCCATCCTGATCCCACTCCCCATCTTTATCTCATCCCTTTCCCTTCCCCATCTAACTCCAGCTCAATCCCCATCCCATCCCTTTCATCCCCATTCGCATCCCACTCCACTCTTTTCACATCCTCTCCCCTATCCCTAACCCCAATCCCATACCCATTTTGTTCCTATCTCATTCCCATCCCATCCTACCCCTCTGTTCCTGTTTGTACAGAGTCCCCAAAGCCCTGCCCAGCCTCCCCACAACCACCCACTCTCGAGGGGAGAGGTTTCTGGGCACATCTCCTGGGAGGATGATAGTGCTGGGCAGCTCCCGCAGGAGAGGAGGGATGCCCTGGGCCATGGACCAGAGCTCAGTCCTCATGTCTGTCAGAGGAGACAAAGCATTCCCTGGGAGCTCTTGGCCCTGGCCCTGCTCAGGCTGTTGATTTGCTGCTCAAGATCGTGTTGGCCTGTTTGTACAAGGACCCACAACCCTGGTTTTGCTACAGCCACTCCCCAGCTTTTTTCCCTTTCTCCCAGCTGAGGTAGGAAGATGCTGACTTTGGCCATGAGTTTGGCAGGACAGCAGTGGCACTGCCCTGCTACTCCCGATGGCCAAACTCAGTTCCATGGCACCAGAGCCTTTTGTCAACCAACACAGCATCCAGGGAAGAGCTGACTGTGTTTGCCCACTCTGTGCCGGGAGAGCTGCTGCCTGCCATCGTGGCAGGCTCTGCCATCAGGTCCTGCCAGACGGCTGAGCATGGCTGAACCATCCTTGCTGAGCAAACTGAACCCCCCTGGGCTCCCAGAGTCAGACAGCGGGGTCTCGGTGGGGCTGGGGCAGCTGGAGAGGAGCCTCCCCTCCCCTGAGCTTCCACACGGGACACGGTGCCCTGCTGGGCATGTCCAAACCCACACTGGACACCCTGACTGCTGGCCAGGGCACGATGTTACCAAGAAGACAATTGTGCAGCTCAGGTTCTCATCAGGTTCAGCATCATTTGGGATGAAGGTGAGAGAGATGAGGCCTCATTGTCACCTTCCAGGTACTTAAAGGGGCTTATAAAAAAGGAGAGTGACCTCTTACACAGGAACAGAGTGATAGGACATAAGGGAATGGTTTTAAACTAAGAGAGGAGAGATTTATTAAACTAAGAGAGGAGAGATTTAGATTAGATATTGGGAAAAAAATCTCCCCTGTGAGGGTGGTCAGGCCCAGAGAAGCTGTGGTTGCCCCATCCCTGGAAGTGTTCAAGGTCACATTGGACAGGGCTTGGAGCAACCTGGTCTAGTGGAAGGCGTTCCTGCCATGGCAGGGGGGTGGAACAAGATGAGCTTTAACGCTATTTTCAATCCAAACCCTTCCATGATTCTGCGATCCCAATTCAGTGACACATTCTCTGGCTTTGCCACAGAGTGGGCTGGAAAGGAGAGATTGGAGCCTATGTAACCAAGCTGGCAAACTGTGCCAGTGTCTCTGATGCAGGACAAATGGGAGTAAAGGGGCTCCCTGAGCCAGCCTGGGCAGCGTGGCCAAAACTGGGGTCACAGGACCCGGCCACAGGCTCACCAGCCCTCCCACTGCAGTGGTGTAGGGGCACCACAGCTGGCTTTGCTCCTGGGGCTGAGGGATGGGAACAGAGTGCAGCTCACCTGGCAGAGCAATGCACAGCCACAAACCCTCCCTGCTGTCTCCCTGATGTTTGCACGCTGGGAAATTGCAGCACCACAGGGGAGCTGAGGTGCGGATTTGGAGCAGAGCGGGTGGAGAAGGGGGAGCCCAGCTTGCGGCCCTGCCCCGCCAAAGGCTCCAGAACAGCTGTGAGCAGAGCTCCAGGCAGCACCAGCACGGCAGGACGGGCTGCAGGAGCGACCCAGGCCCCCCGAATATTCATAACTGTGTCATTAGAGGGTGCCAGTGCATTGCTGCAGGACAGAACCGTCCCCTCACCTGTCCCAGCAGGGGCACAGGGGTCCTGCGGCTGCGGGATGCTGCCAGGACTGCACATCCAAATTCCTTCTTGGGAAGTCTAAACTCCAGAGCCTGCCCGGCTGTGGAGCCACAGGACTGGAGCAGCAGATGCAGAGCTCAGCTGCTACTTACAGTACATCCTAGAGTGATTTCAGCCTTCACCTCCATCACCTTTCTGTGCCTGTGTCTTAAGCAGCAGGAGGTTTTTCCAGAGCTGTGTGGCAACACGGCAGCGATGCTGTTGCCACCAGAAAAGGGGAATTCAAGCACAGCAGCTGCCGTGCCATGTCCCTCCAGCACAGACAAGGCTGGAATGACCTGGGTCCCACTGCTGGCAGGTGGAAAGCCAGTGTTGGAAACAAACCTGAACACCTACAAAGACAGAAGTGGGCTTTTCCTGTGCCCTCGAGCTGCTAAATTGCTGCTGAGGCATCTGGAAATAAGGTCAGTCTGCAGCAACAGGGGGCTGGCTGGGAAGGGGCTGGCACAGCCCTTGATTACAGGGAGCGATGCCTGCATGCTGTCCCACGGGATACACAGCACAGGAATGGGCTTCACAAGTGCGAGGGAAGGGCCCTGCCCGTGGCCAGGGTACAATTCCACAAGGGCCTGATTTCAGCAGGTCCCGTGGGTCAGGGCTGGCTGTGGGGCAGTGCCAGCAGAGGGGCTGTAGGCAGATCATGTGGGTGCCGTGTGGAGTTTGGGATTGCTGGAGTCCAAATCCCTTGATTAATGACACAGGGAGCTTCCAGCATCAGTCACAGGGCTCGAGGCAGCTCTCACATGCAGTTTAGAGCCCTTGGACAGAGGAGGACTGTTCTCCAGGTATGTGCCATGCCCGGCTCTTCCAGGACCAGGGCCAAAACCCAGGATCATTCCAGCGAAACCCTGAACAAAATTAAGGTCCGAAGAGAACTGCTGTTGAACAGCCTCATATCCTAGTAATGGTGGAATATCCCTCCTGTAGAACTGGGGGTGTCCCAGGGAAACCTCAGCTCAGGATTTACTCTGAGCATGTTCAGCAGAGGGGCTCAGGGTAATTGTTCCTTTCCTTTCCTGCCATTGGCTCCCAGCGTGGGCCATCCCAGACAGATGAATTTTAGGAGGGAGGGAGATATTTCTGTCTTGCGTGGTACTGCTCTAAGGCTTAATTATTTAAGATCTTGCAAAACACTTGGCATTCTTGGGATAAAATGCTTTGTAGGAAGCACAAGGCACTGTTATGAAAGCATTAATGTTTTTGCCTTCTCTCTGATGCTCTTCAAGCTGCTTTGCAGGAGCCAAGGGCTGCTGGGTACCACAGGATACCTGCAGCTGTCTGCTCTGAAGGGTCACAGAATCATAGAATGGTTTGGGTTGGAAGAGGACCTTGAGGATCATCCAGTTCCAACCCCTTCCATGGGCAGGGATGTAGAGGATTTTTTAGAGCAAAATGGCTTTGCAGAAGCCCTGCAAGATTTAGGCTCTGAGAACCCAAGCTGGATCACTGAAATGCTGTGTGAAGAATGTGTGAATGAAATGCTGTGTGTCCATGGGCAGAGACACCTTCCACTAGCCCAGGTTGCTCCAGGCCCCGTCCAACCTGGCCTTGAATGCTTCCAGGGATCCAGGGGCAGCTACAGCTTCTCTGGGCAACCTGTGCCAGGGCCTCACCACCCTCACAGCGAAGAATATTTTCCTAATATCTAATCTAAACCTAATCTCTGAATCTGAACCCATTCCCCCTTGTCTTGTCACTATATGCTCTTGTAAATAGCCTTGCCCCATCTCTCCTGTAAGTTCCTGTAAGGGTGGTGATTTGCCTGCTGGCAGCACAAAACTGCAAACACTGAGATAGAATTCCCTCTGTGCAACCTCATCTGTCCCCCTTTCCAGCCATTGTGCAGGACCCTGGTGAAACCCCTGCTGAAGCCTCCTGTGCTCAGCCTCATCCTGCACCACCTCCCCTCCCCAGAGCTGCCTGTGGAGCACTGCATCCACATGGACACATGCCATCCTCCACACACATCCCACTCGGCAGTGGCCACCCCAAGCCACCCCAAGCCATCCCAGGCCACTCTAGGCCACCCCAAGCAGTGATGCTATGGAATATCCCTTTGGTCAGCTGGGAGCACTTGTCCTGCCTGTGTCTCCTCCCCACCGCCACCACACACCCAACTTCCTTGGCAGCATGGCAGTCTGCAAGCTCTGCTCAGCAATAACAAAAACATCTCTATTTTATCAACCCTGTGTTCAGCACAAATCCAAAATCCAGCGCATAGCAGCCACTGGGAAGAAAAGTAACTCTACCCCAGCCAAACCCAGCACATTCCACCTCATATTCCATACCATTTACACCATTCCAGGTCCCACACTATTCAATACAACTTCGATACCCACCACCCCCCTTCCCATTCTTTGATATAACACACAGATATCATTCCCTTAGTCTGTGGACCACTCTGGAAAATGTTTATAAAGCATCAACAAAAGGTCTGTTGAATTCATTTAGTCCATGACTTTGGGCTCCATCTGTTCTGGTGGTCACTCAGGACAGCAGAGGTGCTCTGTGGGGGGAGTTATTGGGCACCAAAGGCAGCTCATGTCAGGTCACTGCTGCCTTGCAACTGCTTCTCGGGAGGCTTCTCCTGCATTGGGTCGAATGGTGCCTTTTACAGTAATTCCTGAAACACAGATTCCTGAAACAACTCAAATCATGGCTTACAACAATTTACAGATCCATTGCAATCTCCATCCCTGGTCCTTTTGGGCCAGGTTATCTGATTTAACATTGCGCTGAACTCCTGCCTTTGTCCCCAGCCCAGCTGCACCAAGGGGCTCCTGCCAGAGTCCCCATTAGTGTGTGCTCACACCCCAGTCCCGCTCGGGCTGCAGGACACGGCTGCCCCACCATGGGCTGCAGGGAATCTTTGCTGCCCCTGCTCCAGCCTGGGGTCCGACCCACGGCAGAGAACCCTCCCTGAATTTTTCCAGCGTGGGTCCTTCCCACGGGCTGCAGTTCTTCACCAGCTGCTCCAGCTTGGATCTCCCATGGGGTCACAGGTCCTGCAGCAAACCTGCTCCAGCACAGGTCCCACAGGGGCCCTTCTCCTGCAGGCAGCCCCCTGCTCCGGCGTGGGCTCCTCCACGGCCTGCAGGTGGATCTGTGCTCCATTGTGGACTCATTGACATGCCCAGTGCCTTCAGCTCAGGTTCAGACTGCAGTTCCAGCCTGTCCAGCGCAGACACAGCAGCACTGCCCTGGCCAGCTGCCAGCCCAGGCCCATCGCCATGGCTGTTATCAAAGTGTTCCCAGGCACGATCCAGTGAGCTGATAAGGACTACAGCAGCAGAGAACGCAAAAAGCAGCCACTAATGAGCACTAGACTGTAATATACAGTCGGGAAAGTGACCCCCATGGCAAGCACAGGAGCCTGCTCAGTACCAGCTAAACAGCACTAACAGCTATAAATTCAATAGAGCACATCCCAATTCTACCAGCCACACTGGAGTGCAGGGAGCATCCATGGATGTGAGATACATCCCAAGCCTCTCTTTAGCCTGGTACAGCAGGAGGAGAGCTGTGGCTCCTGCTTCCCCTGCAGCAGGCAGCTTCCTAAGGGGGTCCTTGAGCCTTGGACTTTGCCAGGTGATCTGTTCTCTTTCTATTCCTGGTCAGCCTGGCTCCTGATGATGTTTTGTTTTCCCATACCCAAATGTAACAGCCTTCCTATCTTATCTACCAGCATAAATCTTACTTTGCTGAGTGGGAGTGAGATATAAGCATGAAGTAGGCAGAGATCAAAGGACACTGGGTGTTTGGGAGAGCAGAAACCCAAGCCTTCAGAATGACCCAGCACCAAAGCTCTGGGACCTTTGCAAAGAAGAGCAGATCAGCTTCAGGACCATCCTGCACAGGGTCAGGGCACAGCAAGCCATGTGGAGAGGGGGGCAGAGAGGGAGATGCTGCCAGCAACACTCCATTTCACCTGCAGACAGAGCAGCTGAGACCAGGAGCACTTGGAGGGTTTCATAAGTCAGCGGGAGGCACACCAGAACCCATCCTGAGTGAGGAGGGAAGCACAGCCTCCCTCACAGAGCCACTGTTCAGAGTGCAGGGCTTAGGTTCACCCAGATGAGCCTGGAGAGATGTGAAGGGACATTCAACAGCTCTGTACCTGGAGGCTGTGACTCGGGCTGGACCAGCCAGGACAGCAGTGACCCATTCACACATGGGTTCCACAGCCCAGGCTTGCTCCTGCTTCGCAGCTCACAGACCACGGTTTGCCAGCAGGAGTACCAGCCCCATCCACTCCCAGATCCAGCAGCACTCATTCGAGTTGGATCAGACAGCCAGGGCACAGCTCTCTGCAGGGCAGACCAATACTCACTCCAAAAACCATGTGTCACTGACAGCAACTGTGGATCTGAACTTTTAAACCACAAATTTTGATCAAGCAAGTCCGGAAAATTTACCGATATTGAAGGTGATGGGTAAGAAAGACCTTTGTCCCAGGCAGGGCTTGGGATTTCAGCATAGAGAGCGCAGATCCAGGCACTTTATCCTCCCGGGCAGCATTTTCCTTTTGAGGTGTTACACTGATCCTGGCTCTGCTCACGAGGTCCTAAATGGTATTTTTGTGGAGGCACTGGCATGTAGTAGGAAGGAAGGCCCAGGCTGGTGGGAGTCTGGGGATGGAGCAGGATCTCTTCAGCCGTCACTGTCACAGAGACAAGGACAAGGACATCTCCTCCCTGACCCCTTCTGCCCTGGAGACACCTCCACCAAAACCAATCACCAACAAAGCCAGCCCTGCCTGCAACCTGTAGTCTCACAGAAACCTCTTGCAAAGACAGTGGGGTGTTTCACAAGGCTTTTGCAACGGGCTTTACCAAGTTACTATGTGGAAAGAGGTGTGAAACCAACAGGAATTGGGGCAAGCAGCCACTGCAATGGCCTTGTGCTCTGCTGTTCCTGTTCACCTGCTCTCCACAGCCTGTCCTGCTGCCTAGGTCCAGCTTCTGCCCTCGTCCCTGGCAAGGTCAACTCCTTCCCTCTGGCTGCTGTTGTTCAGGCAATCAGAAAGAAAAAAGTAAACAACAAAGACAAAAGCTTTGATTATGGAGCCGCTGGGTTTGCCAGGCACAGGGGGGGGCTGGGGGGAGATAAATGTTGCTAAACCAGAGTTTCTAGGCAGCACAGGCTTCCCAGTAAACAGGATTCACACCTGCTAATAACAGTGGGTCATGTCAGGGAACAGCAGAAAGCAAGAGGAAAAAACACCAGTAGAAGTGCAAAGGGTGCAAAACCTCCCCTGTCCTCCACCATCTCAGACACTATTTTCAAACAACCCCGTTCCTGTACCTCAGGAGTTCCCTGCCCTCAGCTGCAGCCACACCATACATCGCAGTGAAGCCTGCGTGGGAGCTCATGTGAACCCATCAGTTCAACATGTGTAACGCCTCCAGGGTTCTCCCACACCTCTCTGGTGGCTTCTGGGGATGTGCTAACACACCTGATGGAAATTGGGTGAATGTAGCCTCCACGTGTCCTTGCTCAGTGTCCTGCCTCTCCCAGGAGAGAGCTGTCTTGTCTTCTCTTTGTAGGAGCTAAGTCCCAATTTGTTGTGCGGCATTCCCTACCAGCCTCGTTCCCAGGGTAAGGACAGCTGCACCTAGAAATTGATGTATCATTTCTGCTGGAGGGGTAATAAGAGCCATAAAGCTTGGCCTGATAGTATTTGAAGTATGTGCAAACTGCTAATAAGGATATGTAAGTATCAAGTGTCATTTGAAGATTTTAATGAAGTCAAGCAATGTTTTTCAAGCTGCTTTCCCAGTTAATGTTTAACAGGACAACAGCGTGTTCCCACTGGCACTGGAATCAAGGGCTGGGACAAGTTCAGTGTTGCTCAGCAGAACAATGTATATTGTGCCTGCTGCGAAGTCCTGGCTGGCAGTATCCTTTCCAAAGGCGTATGGAAATGACATCATGGGGCGAGGAGACCGAGCGGGAGGGAATTGTCTGCAGCTCCAGGGCAGTGGAGCAGCAGCCCCAGCTCGTGCCCATGTGTGCAGTGCCTTCCCCCAGCCCCTCCATGCCAGCCCTCCCCTTCCTCACACCCTTCGCATGAGCCGCTTGGACCCACTGGTGTGGCACAAAATGATCCAGAGGAGTTGGTTGGTTGGTTGGTTGGTTGGTTGGTTTTTTCCCATTCTGAGAAGCAAACTGCCTCCTGGGAGGCTCTGCCAGATGTTGGGGTGCTGCAGCATGTCCAGAGAAGGGAATGGAGCTGGGGAAGGGTCTGAAGCACAAGTCTGATGAGGAGTAGCTGAGGGAGCTCAGGGGGCTCAGCCTGGAGAATAAGAAGCTCAGGGGCGACCTTCTCCCTCTACAACTCCCTGACAGGAGATTGTAGCAGGATGGGGGATGAGCTCTGCTCCCAGGCAACAAGTGACAGGATGAGAGGGAATGGTTTCAAGTTGCAGCAGGGGAGGTTTAGGTTGGATATTGGGGAAAATCTATTCACCAAAAGGGTGTTCAGGCATTGGAACAGGCTGCCCACGGCAGTGGTGGGGTCACCATCCTTGGAGGGGTTTAACAGACATGTAGATGTGGCACTTGAGGACATGGTTTAATGGTGGCCTTGACAGTGCTGGAGGAATGATTGAATTCCATGATCTTAGAGGGCTTTTCCAACTTAAATGATTCTGTGAGGAGGGGAGCACAGCTGAGGCAAATGAGGCTGGGGAACGATGGGTGTGTTGCTGCTTCACTGCCCGCATCCAGGGAACTGCAGCCTCTGCTTGGTGCCCTGGAAAGGGATCTCAAATGTCTCCCACACCACCCATCAGCCAGCAGGTTTCATTTGGGGCACACTTCAGGTGCTGGCTGAGTTCTTCAGACAGAGCAGGGGTAGCTGCGTATCCTGTTTTCCTCTCACCCAAGAATATAGCATGTCATGTAACTAAATAATTTCTTCCTGGTTGAGCCTCATTAGGGACCCAGCATTAGGCTGGCCTGATTAGATCTACTAATGGATGGTGAGGAAAAGGAAGCTGGTTTCAGCAGGCACGGCAGCACAGGAGCAGGGTCACGCTACTGCACTCCCTGGGGACCACCACTGTCCCCAACCCCACCTCACGCTCCCCGGGCACAGCGTCACTCCACAGGCGGCCACTGCTGTCCCCTCGCCGCTGGCCACCACCGTGAGTCACGGTCATGTGCCAGGGGCAGGGATGGTGACTGAACACTCCAACCTGTGTCCTTGACCTATATTATCTGGGCAAACGCGTAATTGCTTTCCCAGGCTCTGTGCTTGGACCTTCTCCTACCACGTGTCCCGTTATCAGCAGAAGGCGACAGCGCCCGTGCAAAGGTCCCGGTCACCAGCCAGGTGTCCCGTCCAGCCCCCGCGGGGAAGGGAAGCGAGAGCGGCGGCGCGGGGGGACTGCGAGGCCCAGCCCAGCCCCTGCCATGCCCGGGGGTCCCTGGCGGGGCCAAGGCTCTCCGGGTCCCACTGCTGCTGGCCCCGGCCCCGAGCAGGCTGAGGCTGCGCCCTGAGCCCCCCATGCCCACCCTGACCCCGCTGTCCTTCCTTGCCTTAACCCCGGTTCAGCCCCGCTCAGCCGCGCTGCCGGGAAGCCCCCTCCCCACCGGCACGGCCCGGAGCCCCGCGGCCCACGAGGGCCCTTTCCAGCTTCAGGCTGCTCAGACTCCGCTGCCCGGCCCGGGCAGTAGCAGTGACAGAGGCAGGGACAGGGACACGGAGAGGAACAGGGGCAGGGGCAGTAGCTGCGCCAGGGACAGGAGCAGGGGCAGGAATGGAGGCAGGGACAGGGACAAGGGCAGTAGCTGGGACAGGAACCGGGACGGGACAGAGACAGGGAAGGGACAGAGACAAGGGCAGGAGCTGGGACAGGGACGGGACAGAGACAGAGACAAGGGCCGTGGCTGGGACAGGAACAGGGACAGAGACAAGGGCAGGAGCTGGGACAGGGACGGGACAGAGACAGAGACAAGGGCCGTGGCTGGGACAGGAACAGGGACAGAGACAAGGGCAGGAGCTGGGACAGGGACGGGACAGAGACAGAGACAAGGGCCGTGGCTGGGACAGGAACAGGGACAGAGACAAGGGCAGGAGCTGGGACAGGGACGGGACAGAGACAGAGACAAGGGCCGTGGCTGGGACAGGAACAGGGACAGAGACAAGGGCAGG
>VZTE01001770.1:226131-253110 GCA_013397775.1 Eulacestoma nigropectus
CTGGGAGCTGCGGCGGGTGGCGGGCAGCGGGGCCGGGAGCGGGGCGGCACAGGACTGGTGAGGATGGGGAGGGTGAGGAGGACGAAGGCTCTTCGGGGTGAGGAGCCGGATCTGACCCGGCCGGACCCGACCCGACCCGTCCCTGGGAGCCCGCGCTGGGTGACCGCGCTGGGGACAGCGCTCCGGAGGGGTCGGGGCAGCAGGGGCCCGGTGAACCCCCCCGGGCGCGTCCCCCAGCCCGGGGGTCCCGCCCTGTGTGACAGCGCCGGCGATGCGGTCCTTGTGCGAAAGGTGCCCTGAACAGTTCCAGGCTGGCGCGGCGGAGCGGGGCGGGGGCTCCCAGCGCTGCGGGGGACGCGGTGCCGCCCGGCTGAGGCTGTTCGTGCACCGAGGGGCGACAGGAGGGCGGGCACGGGTGGCACTTAATGCTGAGGCTTATTTAGTGTACAGCAAGAGGTATGGTAGCACTCGGAGTGAAAATAATAGTGCTGCATCGTGTGTTTAAAAGCCATTATGGTCGTCCTGGATTTATGTTTCCTGTTCCTATAGCTGAGGAGACCTCATTTGGATAATTAAATGTCATGGTGAAATAGGAGAATGAGAGAGGGAGAGTACTTGTCTCCTCTCCTCTGCCACATGGATCTGCCACCCCTTCTGATGGCAGTGGGCAGACCCTGTCTGTCCGGGCTAGTGCCAAGAGCTGTCCCACTCATCCCAGATTCGTGTTTAGCTTTATCTGAAAGGAAAAAAAGAGATGCTTTTTGCTTTTGATGCCTGTACTACGAGACGTGTGTGAACAACCTGATTGTAAAGACAGTAAGTCTGGGTAAGGTAGTAAGTGTGGGTGAGTTATAATGACTGTGCCGAGCAGCTGCCTTCTCCTTGTGCTGTGTAAATACAGTGATAGGATACAAGGTGTGGGAAGTGCTGCTGTGCTAGGAAAGGGGTATTTCTCATCAGTTGCTTAAATAGTAAGTGACTCTTCCTAGAAATTTTTGATGATGATAATAATAATATTACTATATCAGGTAGGCTGGGGAGGAGGCTGAAAACACAGAGACTTTACAAATTTGACTGATCATATTTCAGTACTTTTTGGGGACAGTCAGGGATTAATGTGTGTGTTAGATAATAATCTTCTATTGCGCAGGATAGTGGTTTTTACCAAGCACAGGAACTTCTGCAGCACAAAGTCTGTTTCGCTCTGCCCCTTATTCATGTGCTATAAAGGCCATCTTTGTTAAATACTGATTTGTCATTCCCCAAATGGTGTGAGAGCTGTAACTGATAATCTGCAGAGGCTGGTGGGTGTCCTTGCAGCAGAGGTCAAAGAGGAGCCTGTCATGTAAAGGAGTGGCTCTGACATGGGTGGGGGCTCTGTGTGTGCTGAGTAGACCCTGCGAGGTGATGCCCTGGTGTCAGTCAGAGCAGAGAGCTCTGCTGGTTTGCTGCCGTGTGTCCCCCCAGGTCCATATTACATTTAAAATGGGCGGTGGTTTGCTGCTCAGAAAACCAGAGGTGTTCTGTGAGTGTAAGCAGAAATGTTCCTGCTCATAGCATTGCATTGGGATGATGGAGAAGTACCTGGAGGGCTTTGTGTGCCATAAACAGAGGAGCTGCCTGTTCTCAGGGTAGTTCTATGCAGGATCAGATGAATATGTGACCTGATTTTTTTTCTACGAGGGCAGAGCAAGCTTGTGTAACTCTGGATTTTCAAGAAACAGGTCTGCATTTCTCCTGTCCCCTGTTTGTGATCTCTCTGTGGCACGGCTGGAAGCTCATCAGGGGTCCCTGAAAACTTCTCGTGGGAGCTGGAGCCTTGAATGAGCAGGTTTGCTCATTCGCTACTGTCAGTATTGATATTTTCTACTCCCTGGGTTGCATATCCTGTCTTAACTTCCTGCTTCTGACCTCAAACCCAATGGCTCAATGAGTAGAAAATAGCACCGTCATTTCTGGGAATAAGGAAAGATAGGAAGGAGCCCGAGTCATTCAAGCGGACGGTCAGCGTTGCCAGGCCTGGCATCCTGCCGGCAGCAGCTTGGCTTCCCACAGGCAGCCTGGGAGCCTCCGAGCCTGCTCATCCCAGCATGGAAGAGGCTGCCTTCCCCAGGATTCGGGCTGAAGTGCTTGGCCTCACATCTGTGCTGAGGGGCAGGAAATGCCGGGCTGCCCTCACAGCTGTATCCTGGGAGCTCCTTCCAGCTGGGATCCCCTGATGTGGAAGTGCCACCACCGTGCTGTCCCGGGAGGGAGCAGTGCTGTGCTCCAGTGCTCACAGCTGGTTGAGATTGCAGAGGGCTTTGGGGAATGGATCTCCTTGGAAGTGTCTGGTCTGGTGTATTCCTTATGCCAGGCACCACCACTGCTGGACAAAAGCTGCTGTTTCTGTCACTTATGTATCAGAGAGAGTCCACACTAGGATTATAATGTCTTCTTGAGGTATTATTTGGTCTTACTAGCTATTGAGGGCAGTCTCCTGAAGTGTAGAAGTTTTTCAGCCCCTGACAGGGTAAGGCAAAGGCTTTCTTGGTTTGGTGACCACTGGTATGGGAGGAACTGGCCTGCAGCCCATGACAAGCAGACATTAGAGAGGATTCTTGCATATGCCCTACAGGCAAAATAAAGCATCATGTTAGAGCCACATGAAGGATATGGAAAAGAAAAAAAACTGAGAAAACATGGAGGGGGTGGAGAAATCTCAGTATCATTCCGTTTTCCAGCCTATCGTGGAAATCTCTTTCTGAGTAATGAGATCTCAGCTGTAGAAAATGCCTGTGTTTCTGTCTGCACACAGCAACATAACCGTGCCTTGGGAGCCGTGTGCTGCTGCCGGTGTGCTTCTGCTTGAGGTGCTAGAAAATCATCATGTGCTCTGGGTAGTATCTTCCATTTAATCCACCAGTGTTTCAGAGCTGGGGAAGTTATCCTGAAAGACTGCTGCTGTTCCATGGCTGGAATGCTGCCAGAACACCATCTGAATAACATATGAATGTATTATCTGTGCTTATTAATTTTCTTGCCAGTCATACTGTTTGTTTCACATTCTCTTCTCAGTTAGACCAACAAAGCTGCTTGCTGTAACTATTATTTGCAGGTCTAGTTTAACCTGACAATCAGATGTTTTCATTGATTTTTTTGTTGTTGTTGTTGTTTTGGTATTTGTTGCATCTTAAAACAGTCAATACACCACTTTAACAGCAAACTATAGTCACGTATTTCTGGAACTATCTACGGCAACATATTATACAAAGACTTCAACAAGAGCAGTGCATGCAAAAACATTCAAAACCTGAAATCAAGATGTTGATGCTTCTCTCTGAAATGATTTCTGTGTAAAGGACTTTGCTTTTTGGTGTGTTTTGCCACAGGCACTGCTGTACCTGGGCGGAGTCTCACCTGGTGTGTCAGCAAGAAGTGCCATGGCTGACACCACCTGAGGGGCCTGTGAAGTGATGCTTTCCATCTTTGTAATTGTTAGTTCCTGGTGTTTAAGTATATGTTTCTGAAACCTTTTACCAGGTGTCTGAAAAATTTGACAATTTTTCCTCATAAGGATGCAGTTCATGTAATAACAGGAGCAGGGTATTGGATTTGATTTTTTTTTTTTCCACTAATGCTTTTATTGTAGGAACTATGTCAGCTTCATCCTTTCCTTCTGCCATGTAGAACATGTAGGTAGACAGTGGGCAGCATATTGCAGGCAGTAAGTGATGGGTAGTGTTTCTGAAGAGGTTTGTGTGTTGGTAACAATTGATGAGACATTGAAATTTGTCTGAAGAAGGAAAATCCTGGCATGCAATCCTGTGGGGGTGTGAGGGTGCATTGATAAGAGTTGTGTGGAGACAGAGCAGCACGGACAGATGTGTGACTGTGAAGCTCCACAAAGGATGTTGCCTCTGAAGCAAAAACTGTCAGCATGACTACAGCCCTTAGAGCTGATCAAATCCTGGTTTCTGAAACCAGAGTCACCTGGAAATGGGCATATCCATTACGGTTTTGCCAAGGAGGCAGGGCAGACGATGGGACTGGGGAGCCGGGACAGTTTGTAGGTACACCAGAGTCAGCCTCAAATATCAGTTGGGCTTTCCATTTTCACACATGGGCAGACTTCAGAACCCTGGAGGGCTTGGAGGATACCGCGAGGTGGGAATACCTGGCTCAGGAAGGTTAAGTGCTTGTCATCCAAACCACTGTTCAGTGCACAGAGCTGCCTGTCTGGTGACTTCAGCCACATGAGCAGCCACAGTTGTTTTGTGCAGGAGATGCCTGGCAGCCACTCAACTAAACATGAGGAAATGCCCCTCTTCCCAAGGACTGTGAGTGTCCTGGAATCTGGGACACCTCTTAAGGAAATGGGCTTGAACAGAGGAGCTTAGCTTTTCCTTTTACAGCACAAAGCTGGGCTTTTTGCTTTTGCCTAGACCTGCATTTTGGAAAATAAAGTAGTTTTGAACAGCTTTTGTCAGAGAAGGTGGGGGCAGCTCTTGTTCCCCCTCAGCTATTTGTCTAAGCTGATGGAGCTACCTGGTGAAGTGGGAGGGCAAACCAGGGAGGAAGCTTTTCCTGGAAGCAAACCGAGCAAGAATGGAATCTCTTACAATTTATCCTTAATGTACCTTTCATGCAATCACTAAATGGAGCTGACAAATAAGCTGGGAAGAGGGAAACACAGAGCCAGTGCCATTTAAAAGCCACTTGTGCTCTTTTTGATTTGGATACTGTTCATATGAAATGTAATTTAAATGCTAGGCTGGTTGCCAGGAGCTGGATTGTTGATGTTAAATGTACTTTCCATTAGAGCTCTGTATTGGAAAACTACTTCCTAGTGCTGCAGGCATTGGAAGGGGTGGGTTACATCAGGGTGCCCCAGTTGTCCTTCTCAGGGTCTGGCCTCTCACCGTGCCCTCCATCTTCATCTGTGCAAAGACCAGCTGAATCAATACCTGCCATACCCAAATCGTGATTCCTCCTGACTACAGCAGCACGAGGTGCAACGCTTGTCCTGCTGTCCTAAAAACAAGCAACTTCTCGCCTTTAAATTCCAAACATCTGCTAATTGCATTTGGGTCGTTGTGGGGGTTTTCTTCTGTGTTCCAGTCTGTTGATTTTCTTTGGGGTTTTTTTGTTGTTTTGTTTTTTCTGTTTTACTTACTAATCCCCTATTTGTTTTCATAGGGCTGCTTCTTGCACTGTTCCCTATGCAAGAGAAGGCATTTCGCCCTGTTTCAGTACCCTGGTTAGATTGTCATCTCACCCCACATGCACAGCTCTTTGTTTAATGGATTTGCTTACATGGGAGATTGGATTTGAAGGATCTGACTTGCAGGCAGCTGTCCACAGGGATTGGTATTTCTTTGCAGGTGGATTAGTAGCTGTGGACACCTACTGTGTAAAAATGCAGATGGTTTTGTGCGTGCTCTCCTCAGTTTTGCCAAGGTAACAAGGTGCCAACAGGTAGAAGCAGATTCCTACTGCTCTCCAGTCATTTTGGCAATAATTATGGTGGCCATAATTATTCTGACCTCAAAAGAGATGTTTGGGAGCGCCAGCCTTGTACGTGGCCTTTTGGAGGAGGGAAAAGGGTGAAACTGGGTCATCTTGGCAGGCTCTGAAGGGTCTTTGTTTGGGCACCCCTTGTGCTAACAGAAAAGCTTTCTTCCCTCATGCTTTCCCTTATTCTCTTCATTCTTGGTTGTTTTCCTGCATCATGTTACCTTCTGACCAAAAGTCCTCCCTGTCCAGGCCCCCAGGCTGTGCCACAGGGCTGCACTTGTGGAGTGACGTGGCCAACAGCCATCTAAATTAGGCTTCCTGTTCCTTTTTTCCTAGTTTTAGAGGTGGCAACTTGTGGATGGTGAGACTTTCCCAGGCTGAAACTAAGGCTGTTTTCAGAGGCTTGTGGCAGAGCCGGTGAAATGGTGGAAGACACTGTTGTTACTTGGGTGAGCAATGTGGTGAGCTGTACGTGTGCAGTGACAGGCTCTACAGGAGCTATTCCCACTTGGAAGGATCTTGCAGTTGCAATTAGTACAGTGCAGCTTGAGCTCTGTTTTTAGCTTGATGGATGGCAAGAGCTGCCCTGAGAGTGGGCTGGGAAAGGGGTGGGAAGCAGAAGACAGCTGTGGCACTGTGCAGAGAGAGTCTGCCTGCTTCCTCCTAGACAAGTGGTGACACTAAAAGGCACAGCAATGGCTGGAAAAAATAATCAAGGAATGATGCAGGCTCTGTTGAAGCAGACAGTCTTCAGCTCAGGAGAGATGCTTGAAGGAAAAAAAAAGATAATAAAAAAAAAGATAATAAATTCATGAGTGTGCTGGGAGAGGAGGAGCAGGAGCAGGACTAGTTCTGTAGCAGCTGCCTTGGGTTGCTGGCCTTCTGCAAGGCAATAAATGTGAAGCAATCAGAAGGTTTTTCAAAGCCTAATGGTGAAATTTGTTTCTCTAAGGATTGGTTGCCAAAAGGGACAGGTTAAATATATACATATGTGTAGTGTATGCAAAGCATTGTAGTGCTGGACTTGCACCTTTTGCTAAGCCTTAGCCAGAGCCAGGTTACAGCTGTAGAGGGACTGATATTCTCACACAGGATGGTGCTTCTTGCCTGTTGGTACCTCTGTGTGTACACGCACATCTGGTGCCATGTGCATTCTCTATACGACATCGTACTTCAGTGACTTCTGGTTTGCAGACCATTTGAGCAATGGTGCAGCCTTCTAGGGTGTGATAAGAAGCTTCTTTAAAAATGAAACTCTGCTGTTGGGGTAGGGGAAATAATGTTTACTCATCAGTGTAGAACAAAGGAGTTTGAAGGTAACTTAAGGGAACAGTGATGTACTAATGAACTCGCCCCTTAGCAAAAGTACTGCTGCGGTGGGGAGGAGGAATAGGAACGTGGTTTGCCATTCTCTTCAGATGCATTAACAATTTCTCTGTTGTCAAGCAGCAACAGACAGGGCAAATACTTAGTGACAGTCAAGGAAATCTCTTTGTTTGCTAGGTCTAGTGCTAAATGGAGTTTAGCACTAGTGAGGCTGTGCAGGGACCCTTGAGCTCTGCACTGGCTCTTCCTGCTGGACCTCCTGCAGCGCCATGGGAAACAAAGGGCTTCACTGATGGTTGGCTTCTTTCTTCTGAGCTTTGCCTCTGAGAGGTGCTCACTAAGAAAGCCACAGATATGAGTTCTGATGCAACCTCACAGGGGTTGGTCCTGGTTGCAGCTCACACAGAATTACTCGTTGGGGTGAGAATCCACAGCAAAGCTTGGTGATATGTTTGACTAAGAGCTCAGGTATGTCTCTGAAAAGTATCTGCTTCATGATTCAAAGCCCTGCCATGCAAACACATACCCAGGTGAGTAAATAGGGCTAGGAAGTATGTAAAATCATGTATGACATCATGAGAGTGAAGGAAATATCAATATTGTCACACAGCTCAAAAAGGGCAAGTAGGGGTGTGTATATGTGTAGCAATTAGTGGCAGTGAAACTGGGGGACAAGGAAAGGTTCTTTCCGAGAACTTAGGTTCCACAACTACCTCCTGGGTTTGCTGAATGCCTTGATGAATTCTCTAGGAGTTTCCTCACTCATCACAGACAAATCCCCAGTGGCTGCTGAAAGTATTCATGCTGGACACTCTCTTTTATCTCTTGTCCAATCTCAGTTGTGTTACTTTACCCTCAACCTGGAATATGCTCTTCTTAATTTCCATCTTTTCCTCTGTTCTGTTGTTCTGCTGTCTCTGCCCAAGCATCTATACAGCTGTTAGTAGGCTCTGGCCAGTTTTCCCCTCAGTCCCTCTCCCATATCAGCAGGTGGAATCTCAGTCACTGCCTCCACTCCTGACCTGTCTCCTCTTCAAAACCTGTTTTGACACAGCTAACACGGAGCTGGTAAACAAAGAGCAGTAGTAGTTCTTTCTTGTTCCTTATGCTGCCACTTCCCTGTTTGCTCCAGCCGTTGGATTTTTAACTCCTCACTGTTTCACAGGCGTTTCTGCAGAGCTGCTGACGTGCAGATTTTTTTGTTCATCCCCATGGCTGTTGGTTTTAACCAGGCTCTCATCTTACCGCACTCTTTCAGGGGTTTCTGAGCTTTACCAGGCATACCTGATCCCCATCTCAGCCCTTTCTGCAGAGGTGCTTTGTTACCTGTGTGGTTCCACTGGCTCCAAAGGGATTCTGGCATGTTCCCATGCTGGGTGCTTGCACAGAGGCCAGGCAGCCACAGGACGGGGGGCAGGCTCCCTGCTTGGCTACCAAAGGGAGTAAATGGCTAGTCCTGATGGAGAAGGGTGGCCCCTGGCAGTCCCAGCATGAGTCCCCATGGCAAGGGAGCAGTGGGGTGGCTGAGTTTGTTATCCACTGACTGAATTTGAGTTCACAGCCAGCTGAAGAATCACAGCATGTGTTAAACCTTGCTTCAGCACTAAAATATCAATGATAAATATCAATGATATTGAATGTGGATAAATGAATTAATGCATATGAAGGGACAGGAGGGAAGACTGACCTTCCCTGGAAAGGGTGGGCTGAGTTGATCATCCTCTTGGGCAGAAGGACTTTGAAAAACTGAAGTAATCCATGTGAGTCTGCTGGAGCTGGACAGTGCTCATCAAAGCCAGCTAAGTCCAGAGGGCTCTTAAGGTTTATGAACAAAACATGATCTGTTGTTTGCTGCCTTTGAATGCCTTCTGTGTGTATATAAAAACACATATATTTGTATCTAGGGTGTAAACTTACACCCTTGAACAGAGAAGGGGGATGTGGATGGAGAGGTTGTCCCCTGCCCAAGGAGCAGACATTGGGCTGGGGCTCTTTGATCTGGAGCAGGGCATTCCCACATGCCACCTCCCTGGCTTGGTGCATCCCTAAATTCAGGAGGGTGACCTCCTGCAGTCACCCTGATGGGGCAGGAGGCAGTTTTCCACAAGGCAGGCAGCAGTGCCCTGGATCCCCTCGTGCCAGGAGCAGGCACGGCAGCTGTACATTGGGTCAGGGAGGCTGAGCAAACCAGGGAGTTCACAGGGTGGCCTGGGCCATGTCTGGGCTCCAAATGGTTACTCTGCCGCGTGCAGTGGTCTGTAGGTGTACACACACACACTCACTCTGGCCTCGTTCTTCCCTGGAAACTTGCTTTTGGATGTTATTTTGGGATGATTTTCTGGGTTAGATGAGCATTAGTGGCCTATTATGTCCCAGTTCTCTAATTGATAGCATTGAAGTGAGTTGTAGGGTTTGCTGCCTGCCTTTCCCTGCCTCCCTGAAGGAAGAATTTTCTTGCTGGAGACTTGGTAGGGGTGTTGCATTGCAGTGCAGTGGTTAAAGAGCCTTGAGTTAAGTGTATGTTGTGCTTGTCTGTTTTAAAGTGAGCAGTTAAGTGGTCTGGCTGGCCTAGCAGTGGGAAAAAAAAACAAACCATAAATAAAATTCCTGTAATCCCTGGCATTGGTTAAGCAGTTAAAACTCTTGACAAAGCCATTAAAAGACATCATCTGCAGGGTACAGCACTGCCTTAGCAGTTGGCTGGGGCAACTTCTTTGTGAGAGGAAGAGGAGGGACAGACACTGATCTCTTCACTCTGGTGACCAGGGACAGGACCCAAGGGAATGGCTGGAGCTGTGTCAGGGCAGGGTTAGGTTGGATATCAGGAAAAGGTTCTTCCCCCAGAGGGTGCTGGGGGACACTGACCAGGCTCCCCAGGGAACAGGGACAGCCCCAAGGCTGCCGGAGCTCCAGGAAGCATTTGGACAACTCTCTCAGGCACAGGGTGGGGTTGCTGGGGTGTCTGTGCAGGGCCAGGGATTGGACTGGATGATCCTTGTCCAACTCAGCATGTTTGTGATTCTGTGACTGTGCCTGGCTCGCCCACTATGAGGAGCGTTAGGATGAATTCAGGTGAGTGACAGCTGCAGCCTGTGAGCCTCAAGGGCTTCTCGGTGTCCTCCTGGGCGGGACGCCAGCCCTGTTCCCTTGGAGCAGCCTCTGGATCCCAGGCATTGCGTGGGATCAGCCGGGCTGTGTGCGTGGCAGAGCCCCGCGGTGCCACTTGGCATCGGCGCTGGCGACCTTCGGGCAGGAGCAGCGTGTAAACAAGCGGGAGCCTTGGGATCCTTCCTTGGGGAGGGACAGCCGGCGCTCTGAGGCGATGGAACAGCAGGCTGTAAACAAACAGCTCGCTCTACACTGCCAGGGACTGCGGCAGCTAAACATAGCCCCAGGGGCTGGGCCCGCCTGGCCTCTGCCCCGCGCATCGCGCTGGGCTCCGCTAGCGGTACAAAGGTGAAATTCTTCAGGCTGCGTCAGCCAGAGCTCGCTGGATGCGCCGATGGTCTCTGCTGCCCGTCCCCGGGAGCAATCAGCCCAGCCCGGCTGCTTGCCCACCCCATCGCCGTCCAAAGGCGATCCTGCTGGCCAGCCTCTCCCACTGCGAGCCGGCAGCAGCGAGCCTGGCGGAGGCAGATTATGCTCCTGGTATTTCTCCCTGTGGCGTGTGGGAGGAGGTGTGTAGCAAAGGGGGACTGATGACCCGTCTGCACCCTGTCATAGGGGAAGGAAATAGCAGGGTACAGCTGCTTCGGGCAGGAAGGTTCCTGAACATGTAGGATATTAATATACACTTCTGTTTCCCAGACAGGGAGAAGCTCCAGAAGCCTAATGTAAGAAATGGTTTGCTTAGTCATGCTGCTTAGAGGTTCATTAAAGTTGCAGTATTGTGACAGTCTTGTCTTCCAATGGCTGTGCCATGAGTAATACATGACATGGGTTTTATGAGCATCAACTCTCTGAGGTGTCTTTAATGTTGCTTTTTGAATGAGGCTGAGCCCAAGGCTCTAATTCCTCGTGGCTGCTTAATGATTTAGTTGTGTATGACTGGAAGACTACACAACGTGCTGGGGTACAGTGTCATCAGGAGATTATTCACATACAGCCCTGCTCCAGAGTGCTGGTCTGGGTGCTTTAACAATTAGCAGAAGCGTAATGGACATTTGTGTTCACTCTTTCTCCTGTCAAAGCTATCAAGTACGCCTGGAACAGGCTGCATTTCTCTATGGTTTTCCTTTCCAATATTGACAGAAACATGAAGTAATTGCTTCTAAATCTCTCTGAAAAGCATTTCAATCATGAGTGGAAGCAGAGGATTTTGCTTTGCTGCTGCAAGACTTAGGGTGAATAGCTGATGCATGACTGGAAAGCAGCATGCTACTACTGCTAAGCTAAACTCTTGTCACTTAGAGAAATCACTTCAGCTCTGTCCCTACCCCTGTGATAGGGTTAAAAATAAATTTGCTGCTTGACTAGGTATTTTGAAGTCTCTTTCTCACACGAGGTGGGGCCCTCTGGAGCGCAGTCTGAAATGGAACTCATATGGTCATGGATGAGCAGACAAAAGCAAACCAGTTCTCCTGTTTGTTTCCTTCTTTTGCAGGACAGATTGTGCATCCCACATGAGCTACGATAATCCTCCACCGTACCCCGGCCCGGGCCCGACTGCCCCGTACCCACCCTATGCACAGCAGCCGGGGGGCCCTCCCGGCCCGTACCCCGGCTATCCCCCCGGACCCACCGGGCCCTACCAGCCGGGCCAGCCAGGCTACCAGGGATACCCCCAGTATGGATGGCAGAACGCACCTCCGCCTCCAGGACCGGTGTACGCAGATGGGCCGAAAAACACAGGTATGGCCGAGCAGCCACGGCGCGACCTTGGGGCACCTGTTTGCCTCACATGAGTACACGCTGACCTTGGAGGAATATGTTCACCAGCACCTGGCCCTAAAGGAGGCTGGCGAACACATTGGAGGAGGTGGAGACTTGTTGGAAATAGCGGTTTTGTTTACAGCTCGTTTTCCTGCTTTGTTTTGCTGCTCTCACCGTTCTCTCTCTGGTTGTTGGAGAATACTGCTGAACATCCTTAGTGCTGATCCCTCAAGGGAATCCTTATGCTGAGGTTGTAATACAGGCTTTAGATTTGCCACAACTCTCCTTCCACCTGTCTCTTGGTTGATAAGTTTCAGCCAAAGGCTGCACAGTTAAAGCTTATAATATTCAAATGCACAATTCGTACTGAATTAATGGGCCTCGGTTTTCTTGAGCCCATCAGTATCTGTCCAAGTGATCTGCTCGTTCCTGGGCATTTTGATTTTTTCTGAAGTTATTATCATTCTGTGGAAAAACCCAGATTTCTGGGGAAGGGAGGGAGGATGGTGCACCTTCCCTTGGCAGCTGGCTGGTCCATCTGTGTGCCGCATCCCCTCAGTATGGTACATTGGTATGCTCTGGCACCCACAGCTCTCCTGGGGCTCACTGCAGTGCTTGCTGCAGGCTCTGATTGTCAGAGGAGAGGCAGAGAAGATGATTAAGGGACCAGAGCTTCTCTTCTTTTCTATGAGGAGAAAATGAGAGAGGTGGGACTGTTCAGTGGGATTGAACAGTCTGGTGTGGGTCTACTGGGAGGGTCCAAATTTAAGCAGTGAGCAATTAGTGTGAGCGAATAAGAACCTGAATTGAGGGCAAATCATGAATTCAACTTCCTCTGTAACAGAGAGAGAACCCTGCCAAGGAGGAGGCAGCAGCAAGGAGGTGATGCTTCCCACCACTTCCATCACATGAACTCAAAATGTAATCAGGGTTTTCCCTGGGGCTTTGAGGTGGCTAAGAGATGTTTCTTAGTACTGGGCAGGGGAAAACTCCTTGTTTCCCATGCTGAACATCTTTGGTTGGTGCCAGTGTTGCTTTGCTGCTGTAGCCACACAAAGGGATGTGCTGGCAGAGGCTGAAGGGAGACAGGGACTGCTCCTTTGGACAGTCTGGCTTTGAGACAGTTCTGCTGCCTTGGAAGCTTGAAGGATCTCATATCAAACTGAATCAGGGAACTGATGACACTGAATGTCCTCTGCTCTGCTCACAAACCTGTGGACCAGCACAAAGAATAGGCTGGGAAATTGGAGAGGACAAGAAGCGAAGTGTTTGAGTGTCTTCCACTGAGAGCCCGGGCTTGTTCTGCAGGAAGTTTGGTTTTGTTAAACCTAAGCTAACACGGCTTCAGCTCTGCAGAAGCAGCACTCTAATCCATAAATCAAAAACCTTCTGGTAAGTCTTGGCCTTGAACTGTCTTCCTGCAGCTACAGGTGGTCTCTGAACCCACCTTAGGGGCCTCTGATTTGCTCTGCTTTTGCTGAAGTGAATGTTAAAAAGTGATAGAATCACAGAATGATTTGAGTTGGAAGGAACTTAAAGATCAGCCAGTTCCAACCCCCCTGCCATGGACACCTTCCACTAGACCAGGTTGCTCCAGGCCCCATCCAGCCTGGCCTTGAACACTTCCAGGGATGGGGCAGGCACAGCCTGTCTGGGCAACCTGTGCCAGGGCCTCCCCACCCTCACAGGGAAGAATTTCTTCCCAATATCCCATCTAACCCTGCCTCCAAGTCCTCCCCAGGGCTGCTTTCTTCACCCAGCCTGTGTTTGTGCTTGTGATTGCCCCTACCCAGATGCAGGAGCTTCTGCTTGGCCCGGCTGAACTGCACGAGGTTCACATGCCCCCACCTCTCCAGCCTGTCCAGGTCCCTCTGGACAGTACACATTTATTTTAAACACATTTATTAATGTCTGAAAAGTGAAGTCAGGGCTATTACTTTGCATTTCTCTGCAAAAGCTTTCTTTTTCTTTATTCTCCTTCTGTTAAACACTCTTTTTTTCTCCCCTTTCTCCTTTTTGGCCAGTCTGTCAAACTGAAACCTGATCTTTGTCCTCTGACACTGTAAAAGAGCTTTCAAAGGGGCTTTGTTTAAGAACACCAGGAGTGTCTAATTTAGAGTGGATGTCTCTAAAAAAGCTATTTTTTAATAAATCTGTTACACTAATGCTGTGTATCTGTTGGTGTGGCTGAATTTCTAATATTAAAAATTGACATCTAAATTTAATCAAGGCAGTGCAGTCAGCCTAGCTGGTCTAGCATGATTTCATGTGGCTTGTCAGTTCCTGTGGTGTTTCCAAACGATTATCTGGGAAGAGCTACTGTGTGGATGCTTTCCTTTCAGAGCAGATGTTTTGCTCTCCTACGTGACTTTGCTTAATCTAATGAATTAAGCTACTCCAAGTAGTACATTAGTATTTCTGAACAAACATGTGTCCACAGTGAAAACTAGGAAATTGGCTATGCTTTAAATTTTATGCTTTACATAATTTTACTGTGTGGGCAAACTGCAAAGTGGGCTCTTATGTTGTAGATCGTAGCCAATGTGCTGCTGCTAACGTGTGGAAGTAATTATGTATCATATTTTGGTCTTGAGTGGATCACACAGATGGAAATAATTACTTTTGAGCTCTCAAGATCTGATGGTAAAGTAGCATTTCATGGTGCTGGTGTTTTTTCATCTTAATTTGTAACCTGTCAGGAATAGCAGTGGAATAGCAAATACTTCTCCAGCCTGTCCCCTCGGCCCTTGGAGAAGTAAAAAAAACTCACATGCCCCACTCTCTGTATTAAAGCTGCATCTGAGGTGGAACAGGGAGGCAGCTTAACCTGAGTGCTGGTTCTGTCACCCACACTGCCTGGGAGCTCTGAGCCCGTTTCAAAGGCTGCTGGTGAAGGACTCCAGGCTGAGCAGCACTGGCCTGAGTCACGCTGCCCACGTGTGCTGCAGCCACACCTTTCCCCAGCCACAGCACCCATTTCTCTGTGTCCTCAGGAGCTGGGAGCTGTAAGCCGAGGCTGGACACTTCAGCCCCTCTTGCTGGGGTTGTGCTTGGCAAGGGTAGGAAAGGAAGTTGTTGCTGTTTAGTGAGCAATGACTCTGCTACAAATGGTGAGAAAGGGAAGATGTCACCACTTTTTCAATATGCCATTGAACTGGGGGACAAACCTAAGGGCTTGCTGGAGGAAGCTGCAGTCCAGAACAGCTCTGAACAAGGAGAACATGTGTGTTCCCCTCTGGGCTGTCTGTGCAGGATTAGCCAGCCACGAGGACGTCTGGGGTGCAGAAATCAGCTTGTGGTTATGTGTTAAGACTTAGTGGCGGTGGCCATATGACTGCCATGTGGCCACCCCCATACGGCTCTGTGGGACAGGGAGACTGCAGCTGATCACAGTGTTCCTTGGCCCCTTCTCCCAGAGGGATGGAGGCCGGTGTGTGCAAGCTTGCACCCCCTCAGAGTCACCCCAGCTACCTCAGGGCATAGAAGGCCTCAAAGCATGGTTTTTCTCCACATGAAGGAGCAGAGAGCTGGAGACTCACTGGTAACTTGCTAAGGTGGCACAGAAGACCTCATGGTTTTGGTTTTTTGGATGGATGGCTTTTAGGCTTGATCAGGTTACTGATACCAAGGTCTCCAAAGAAACCCCACGTCTTACATCTTGCAAGGGCTGGCAAGTGACTTGGCTGTTGTTCATTAGAAATAAACATCTTGACCTTTGCCTTTAGAGATGATAATGTATATGCTGAGCCTGAGGGACGTTACCCTTAAGGGTGTCTGATTCAGCTTCCTAGGGCTGGGAACTGACGTGCTGATCTCTGGCTACAGTTTTCCTGCTGCCCAGGCTGAGGGCTGTCCCCGTGTCTGTCCACACAAAGTCCGTGCGGATGCGAGGTCCTGGAACAGGGTAGATGTGCCACACGGTGCTTGCTGTGGCTAGAGGGAACCTGCCTGCACCACAACAAAGCTGGGAAACACACAGCTTTAGGAACGTGATACCTGTATGCAGCATTGTTTAGGGAGCAGATTCTTCTTTACAGCAGGGGCTTGCTTAGGAGGAAGAAAATATCTCGTTCCAGAAAATATCTCATTTCCCCACCAGTATTTTCATTATTTGTTATCACCTGGCAATAAGGAAACCACAGTAACTGCTGACTGGTCAGCTGGTACTTTCTTGTCTATGTAAATTAGAGGTGAAATGTAATGCAGCTGATAATGGTATGCTTTAAAAAGAAGTGGAATATGAACCAAAGTATGAAGTGACATACTAATTTTAAAAGCAAAAGCTGATGTTAGCAATTGGACCAGCTTAATTTCTGCCCCCTTCCCTGTTGATACATGCCAACGTAATGGATGAGGCTATTCCATGCTGTGCCAAAGGGAACCAGGCTCTGTCAGCAGGCACTGCAGGCAAACAGCTCAGCATTGCGTCTGAGCCATTGTACACACAGGGTGGAAATCTTATTTCTGGACGTTGATTACTTGTAGCAAAGCCGGCTGCGATAAGAGCAATAGTCACAGTGATGCTGTCTGCCTCCTAGTGTTTGTCCAGCTGCAGAATAAACAGGTCACCTAGATACAGGCACTGCCTGCTGCTGGAGGGCTGGGTGATTTTTCCTCTTTGCCTGTCTCAGTGTGGAAAGGAGGGGATCAGAATGATTCTGGTGAGGCTCTCCTGTGCCTTTCAAGTGGTTACCCCCTTGCTTCCCAAACCATGTGGAGCCGAGCCTTCCCCAGCAGGAGTTAATTTGGAGGACAGGTTTTCTGTCTGTAGACCCTTTCTAAGTAGTCTGTTGGAGCATTTAGTTTAACTGTTCCTGTACCTTCAGGAGCTGCAACTCCAGATGCTGGAGTCCTGCCAAAAAAAAAAAAAAAATCTTATTTGGCAGTTGTCCTCTTATCTGCTTCTCATTCTTTAGTGTGCTTTAAAACCCAGCGTTCTCTCCTCCAGGACTGCTGTATCATCCCTCTCTCTGTCCCTGGCTGCACAAACAGCGGGGGCTGTTGGCTGGCAAACAGTGCAGTCCTGGGGCTGCTGTCTCACCTCACCTTCACTGCTTTTCACTCTCAAGGAGGCAGTAATCTGATAAAAACCTGATGCAAAGAAAATTATGCCCAATTCAGGTCCAGTATCTGAAAACGTGCTTCAGACAAACCAGCCTCAGGAGGCCAAGGCTGGCTCCACTGAGGGCTGAATTTAATGAGGCTGCTGTTCCAATCCTTGTCAGCTGGGCACCAGGCTGGGTGAGGAGCAAATCATGCACAGCCTTTTCCCAGCACTGCAGACACTGCACAGACTGTGGTACTTGACCCTGTGGGGACTGCGCAAGGAGGATCTCACTGGGGCGTGTTCCCTTTGCTTTAAATTGGGCTTTGTCCCTCCTGTCAGTCACCCAGAACACGCTTGCAAGACCCTTGTGAGATGAAGTTTGTGCTGTGTAAATCCCTCCAAGCCAGGTCTTGTTTAACTCTAGGACTGATGCTGGTTTTCAGTGTAAACACTGACACAGGCTGAAGGCTGTGCTGTTCTTAGCCCTTCAGCTGACTAGATTAAAAACATCTCCTTGCTTTAACAGTAAATTAAGATTTTACTGATTTAAAAAAATGTTTGGGGAAGTTCTCAAAATCTGTGGTTTTGGGAGATGTCTCTCATCTGTTGTAGTCTAGCAGCTAGCTGAAGGGTCTGAAGCCCTGAATTATTGTACATTGGAGCTGAGGAAAGTTTGTTTCTTGTATGACATGTCTCCTGTGGGCTTTCTAACCTGTGTTCTGGGGTTTGTAGCGCTTTGGAGAGCTGGCTGATGCCTGCTGACATCCTGCAGAGACCTGAGCACTCGCTGCAGAAGGTGTGCTGACTCCTGTAAGGAATGATTGTAGCCCTGCCTTTTAGAGACGTTGAATCCTTCCCAGGCACATTGATACACCATAAATGCTGATTAGTATCACTTCCATTATTTCAAGGATCTCTTAATCCCATCCCTATGTGTTCAGGTGTGGAAACAACATCTTTTCCAGCCCTGAGCTCAGCTGCAAGAAAATCTTCTGTGTGGTTCCTGCTGAGCCCTAACCCGTGCCTGCTGCCCAGGCTGGTGTGTGAGAGTGGAACAGCTTTGCCCAGTGCAGCGTTGGCTCTGGAAAGTGCTCGCTTGGCTCACCTGCCCAGTGATTTCCCTGAAATGTGTGGCCTGTTCAGCTTCCTGAAAGCTGAAACAGCTCTCTAGGGTGAGCGTCAGAGCTGCTCAGACTTACGGGAACAGAAAGGCAGGAATTTTCCGAACCTCCTGAACCTAGGCATGTGGCCATGGAAGAGGGCAGGTCTGATACCTGTGTGAGTAGTTGCAGATCAGTTGTTTCTGCTTGAGCCCGGGATGAAATCTGGGCTGGATCGGCAGTGGCTGTCTGGTGGCAGAGGGGATTTGCAGGTGGAACTGCCTGCACTCTGTGGTATTTTCATTCCATGACACTTGGTTTCTGCTCAGGTGGCTCTGGCAGCAGCCATTTGTGTTTGGAGCTGGCAGTTGTGAAACTTGTTCTGAGCATTTTGAAGCTTTGGAAGATTCTTGCTTGAAGTGGGCTATTGAATTTCCATCTGGCTGTGGTATCTGTTTCAGGAGTGTACTGAGGTATTTCCTGAAATCTGAGTGTGGTGTCAGTAGAGGCTGTGCACACAGTGGAAGCCTCTGGGCAGGAAAGAGTTGGGGGGCTGGGAAATAACAGGCTTGAAGCTGTTAGGCATGAGCAAATACCCCCAGAGAGGAGAAGGAACAATAAAATGCCTTCCTTGCCAAGAGAGTTGGATCTCATCTGTGCCCAGGCTGTGCCCTGGAGGCCTGGTGCAGAGAGCAGCCCTGGTGGCAGCTCATACGAAAGTTTAGTCCCTGTTCCCCAGTCCTGAAATCTCTTCTTCCGAACTTGCTGCCTGTGTGGGGTTTATTTCAGAAGTGGTCATGGCTGGGTATTCCTTCCTCTTGCAGCTCTGGGTCTGCAGACCAGAGTGCGCACCTCAAAGAGGGGCTCGGGGACACTTGATTTCCTGTCACTGTCACTTCTGCATCCCTCGGACGCACTTGTGCTGACTTTCCCTTCTCTGGCCTCCATCCTGCACAGAAAAGCTTTCCAAGGACCTGGGTGAGAATGGTTTGAAGGTAAAAGCAGATGCACAGGCTGACCTGACTTAGCAATCTGCTTTGGGCAGCACAAAATCATTCCAAGCTGTGGTGAGCAGTTTTAAGCAAGACTTCCTGCTCGCTGAAGAAGTGAAAACAAAGCTCTTGGTGCAGAAGTGGCTTGTGATAAAACCCACTTAATTGACAAGTGGGAGGAGGCTTTATGGGTCCTTCTCTGCTGTGCACTCCCTCCCAGATGAGACTCTGGTATTAACCAATACTGCTCTGACCAGCTGTTCCCATGGCAAACAGCCATTCTGATAGCACAGGAAGGGTTTTAGGGCTGCAGTGGCAGTGATGGTAAACTATTTACTGCTGCTTCCTCTCAAGTCCCCCAGGCCTTGCCTCGCAGCCAGGAGCGCAGCTGAGGGGTCTGTGCTGGCACACAGCTGGGCTAAAGGAGAGTAAACTTCAGGGCAGTGTGATTTGAGCCCTCCCATCTTAAGAGGAGGGAAGTCCCTGCAGCTGGTGGGTGCTGGGCTTTGCTCTCCACCTCCTGCTCCCCAGGCACTGAGCCTGCCCCGTGCTGGCTTCTCTGTGCCTGGAAGTCATTCCTGTCATACCTGAAATACCCAGGCAAGGGCCTGGCCCCTGTGATGTGCAGCGGGACTTCTGGGAGAGCTTGTGGAGCTCGAGGGCTCTCAGGCACCATCGCTACCCCCATGTAGGTAAGTTGGTACCTTGACAGTGATGTCTGTGTGTGGAGCCTGGGAGAGGATGGACTGGTTCTGGCATCAAAGCCAGTGCCCTTGTACTGCAATCCTTGTGGACCCAGTAAAGCACTGCAATAAGGGGCATTGCAGTCTAAGGTCACGATTTTAGTTTATGCCAAACCGGGTGAAAAGTACAGCTCATTCCTCTCCCTCATGGAGCTAATGATTAACGTATCAATTAGGTGTGAGAAGAAACAAAATGTGTATGCTTAAGATAAAGTCGACTGTACATGAAATAAGAAGGTATTGTAGTATTTGTTTTAAAAACAAAGTGGGAGTTATTTGCACTGCTTTGTGCAGGCCACTACTGTGTGATGACAGGGAGTGATACCATTTTCGGGGTAAGCATGATTCATTGTGCTCTACGCTCTTTGAGGCTGATTAGGAGGTGGGAGGGTCTCTCAGCTTATACCTTCTCCCATCCTGTTCTAGAAAAAACAATGAAACCATCAAAACTGGACCTAGAACTGAGTGCTGTCTAGTGCCTCCAAGAGAAATCACCCTTGTTTCTCTTCTTTTTGGGACCACCAGGCTTCTGCTCATAGTGGCGAGGACCCTTTGTGCTGTAGGAGGTGGTTGGAGTGCCCAACCTTGGCCAAAAGAGAGGCACAAAGCAGCTGATGAGGTCCCCAATAAGGCTTAGAAAGGCTGACAGAGCAATAAAGCTGACACAGAAGACTGGGTGGCTTTAGCTTGGAGGCGCTCAGGCACTGAGGAATCTCACAAAAGCCACGATTCCCTTCATTGGCAGATTTTGGATTGGATTTCGTTGGCAAAGGTATCCCAGTAGAAAACGTGATGTCTGTCAATGGAATCTTGCTGGTTGCAGTCAGTTGGGAAGGTGTGGGGGGACTTGCATCAGTCATGGGCTGTGCAAGACTTCCCAACAAAATGCTTTTAGGAGGTTTGGATATGGTGTTTGGGGGTTGACACTGCGTTTGTACAGCACTACTGCATGGCCTGGGAGGAGTGGGTGAAGGTGCTACCACGTGCTCTTGATGTCCTCGGGTACTTGTGTCACTCTGTTAGTGCTCTGAAGCCAACGTTCTGGTGTCCAAAATGAGCAGATTGGTGTAGGGTGTCTCCAGCTCAGTGAGAGGCTGGGCTGGGAGCACTTCATCCAGCCCGTCTTTGAGCTGGTTGGTAGCTGTAGCTGAACAGCTGACCACCCTTCAGCTGTACTGCTCCTCTCCTGTCCCCTGCAAGCCCCACACCCAGATCAGAAAAGCTGTTTAGCATGAACGCTCTATATCTGTGGTTAAACTCTCTCTGGCAGTTCGTGTGGTGACAGCGACAAAGCTGCAGCTCCTGAAGCATTGATGTGCCTTCAAAGAAAGCTTCACAAACTGTGAGAGAGGGGTGGCTGTCTCTCTTGGGAGCATTGCTCAGATGCTCTCCAGGTGTGAAAGTTTCCAGTGTTGATGGTGTGCACACTCAGACCGCAGCAGGGGCTGCAGCAGCTCCTGTGAGCTGGCAGAGGCAGAGCTGCCCTCGAGACTTGCTCTCCTTGGAGAGGAGCTCTGCAGTGGAAGGCAGCAACTTCTCAAATGTGTATGTCAGGTGCTGTCTGGGGCATTCCTTGAACCTGGAAGATGAGTGGGTTTGTTAAAGTACCACGGCTGCCTGCCATGGGAGAAAACCACAGCGTTTTTTCAGAGGGTTTCTGCAGAAAGGTGCTTTTGCCACAATGTGCTGCTGGTTTAGATGGCTTCCAGCTTTTCGCAGAAGTGAGGGAACAGACATGAGTGCTGTTTCACTGTTTCTAACAGAAAGGCTCCCCCCAAACCCGTGGTGAGTCCTGGAAAGGTCTTGACATGGCTGTTGTCCCTAGCCCTGTCCCAGGCCTGCCCCCAGCTATTAGTGAGCAGCTGTGCCTGTCCTTTGGCCGGCTCCGGGCAGCCCCTTCCAGGACAAGGCACAGCAGCAGTGCCAGAGGGCAGGGACAGGGACAGGGGGTGATGCCCACGGGCACTGTGACCCACTTGTGCAGAGAGGCAGCGTCCAACACGAGTCAGCTGAGCAGCCGTGGTGAGAGCACCCGGCTCCCTCTGCACGGGCCCAAGCTTGGGAAAGCCATTTCATTTAATATTTCAACAAGTGTTTCATAACAGCACTTTGTATATGCCTTGAACATGCTTTGTTGGCATGTCCCTGACACTTGGCTGTAGCTTAAAACTTCTAATGGATTAATCGTAAATACTTCAGGCAAACGCTTCTTGCATCCCTGCAGTCCTGGACAGCTGATTGTAACTGGCAAGGGGCAGCCTCCTTCTGCTGTGTGGATCTGGATGTCTCGGGGCACTGGGGCCCTCAGTTTTGGGTGTGGCAGTGCTCTGGCAGCAGCAATCCAGCTCCCCATGGCTCAGAGGTGGGACAGCTTGAGCAGCAACCTGGCAGCTGGTTGGAAGCCAAGGCTGTGTCAGGGCTCCAGCACAGGGATGTCACCATCTTACACGGGACTCTCGGAGAATTTGGTACGTGTTCTGCCTCCACTGATTGTAACAGGACCTTCTTAGAGCAAACAAATGCACCAAAGAGCTGCTTGTTTAGAGCTCCTGGATCCACCAGGAAAATAAAGCCCAGACCAAGCCCCTGGTTCACCTCTCCATGGAGAACAGGCAGTGCACAGAGCTGCTGACACGCTGCTGTGTTAGGTCAGGGCTCACAAGCCTCCATGTTCTCCTTGCAAGTCTTCCAGGCATGGCTTTGAGTGCAGGTTTGGAGCTGTGTGGGCAGGGAGGAGGGAAGGGCCTGACCAAAGTCCTGTCTGCCATGGGACGTATTCCCCTTGGGATAGGATGGGATGGGTCTGTGCTCCACTCTTTCAGAGGGATGAAAGAGGCAGCCAGGGTGCCGGGCTCTCAAGTCATGGACCTTGTTCTGCACTCCTTGCGGGTGTGGCAGGGGCTGGCCCTGGGCACAGCCCTGCCCTGGGCTGTGGGCAGGAGGTCATGCAGCCTCCCCCTGGCAGCAGCACAGGGAGCCAGGTTTCCATCAGGTCCTGCTCTGCTGCTGCTGGGAGGTGCCAGCCTGGGCTCTGCAGGGGCGGGCAGGGACAGCAGCTCCTGAGGGAGGAGAGTGCGTGGCACCTCTGCTGCTCCAGCACAGCCTGTCACAGCGCTGCCACCTCCTCCTGGGGCTGAAGGGAGAAGGGATGTGCCTCCATCCTGACATTCCAGGAGCAAGGGCTGCAGGTGCTGTGACTGAGTGGTCAGAGGGAAGGGGGACAGCAGTGCTGTGCTGGTGCCGTGCAGGGGCTCCCCTGGAGCTGGGCTGTGCCTGTGCAGAGGATGCCTCTTGTCCCTTATTGCCCTTGATGAGAGGGAGGCTGCCTGAGGCTCTGGCACAGCTGTCCCAAAGCACAGACGTTTGGGGGGTACTGGACTCTTCCTCTCTGCCTCCCTTGGTGGTGTCAGGGTTTTGGCATCGTGTAAGCTGGAGCACATCCTCCGCCCATCGCTCTGCAGAGCTGAAGGAGCGACTGGGGAGTGCTTTCCTGAGCACAAAGCAAGCCCGTGGGAGGGCCAGGCCGATGCCATGAGCTGTGTCCTGCCCGGGCTTCTGCCTGCCAGCACCGTGTGTCCAGCACTAGCTGCCTGCCTGGGTTGGACTCCTGTGTGAGGGCACGTTTCCCGTGCAGACCACAACAGTCAGACCCAAGAAAGCTGTCAGGAAGGACAGTCGCCTGCCTGCCCTCAGACTGATGCAGTTCTGGGTGTGACAGCCTGGGCTCAGAGAGAAAGAACCAAAGATAAACTGCTCCTCTGTCCTAATAGGCCTCAGGAGCTGGCACAAAGAGCAAGCAGCACACTGGCCTCAAGTAGGAGACCCTGCCTGGAGAGCTCCACCCGAACCTGGGGCTCCCTCCTGTGTGCTCAAGCAATTGGCAGCGTGCAGTAAATCCCAGCAGACTGCCAGGAGCCTCGGGGCAGAGATGGTTTCTGTCCATGGGGCGATACCTGGAGCATTTGGGCACCTGCCCCTTGGCCCGTGAGGTGTCACTGCACTGCCACCACCGAGCCTGTGCCTCGGCTGCTCAGCTGACAGAGCTGGGAGTCCCCGCGCATGCAGGAGGAACACAGAGCTGGAGCAAGGACTGGTCCTTGTCCTGGACTGGTCCCTGCCCTGTCATCCTAGGGAAGGAGGCAGTTCTGTGTGTGGTAGGGCGGGAGCAGTGTTGGGGAACAGCTTCTCATTCGAGCGGGCTGAGCAGTGCCAGTCTAAGCAGACAGGCAGGCAGGCTGCAGATGTGCCTGCAGCTGGGGAAGCTGGCACCTCCTGGAAAGCTGACCTGGGGGCCGGGCCACACCTGGTTCTTGTCCTCTTCCGTGTGTGTTGTGGCTGCACGGCAGTGCTGCCGCTCTGGGACTCACCAGCCCCTCTTGCCCGCAGTGTACGTCGTGGAGGAGCGGCGGAGGGACGACACAGGCGAGAGCGCCTGCCTGACGGCGTGCTGGACCGCGCTCTGCTGCTGCTGCCTCTGGGACATGCTGACCTGACGCCGCTGCCGCCCCGCCGCTCACCGAGCGCTATGCAGGCTCCCCACTCCTGTCCCGACTTCTTTCTGTTACTGTAATCAACGCTCTGCTTTGCACAGCCAAGAGTTCCCGTCTGTCCGTCCTAGCACCTTGTCGGGGTGGGGGGTGCACTCCTTTATTTTAGTAAAGGAAAAAAAATCCCTTTTTAACATTTCTAAGACTTTTGTTGTAACTTTGAAGAATGTGCTAATGGTGTATTTCAGCCAAAGGCATTCTGATGAAATGTATATTTACCAGTTGAGATTTTCCTAGCCCTAGAGACGAAGATGTACGCAATAATTAAAGCCAACGGTTGATTTTCTTCACTAGGTCCCGGCTGTTTCAGTAAATCTGTCTGCAGGGTGGGCATCCCCCCTGGTGCTGTCTGTCTTTGGCCTCCTGTGGGCACTGACTCTGTAGGTGGGAGTCCTTGGTATGGCACCTCCAACCCCCTCATCCCACGCAGGGCAGCACAGTCAGGTTTTTGTCCTGCAGGTCTGGCCAGCCAGGTCCCCTTCTGGAACCAGGGCCCTCTCCAGCAGCTCCTGGGCCAGCAGAGCTGGGAGAAGCACAGGCTGAGCTGCTGTGTGTGTGCACCAGCAGCTCCTGGGGAAGGGCTGGTCCCAAGCTGTGATCCATCATCCCGTGCTGCAGAGCCGAGGCTTGCGGGAGGTAAATTAATGGGTAAGAAGAGACAAGCCGTGGATTAATCCAGCGCTGAGGATTTAGAGCTGAAGCTGTTCCATGGCACGCTTGGCCGGAAAAGGGATAAAAAGCTTTTGTCTGCAGAAAATTGGGGAAAACCTGCTGCTGGTTCCGTGGGGGGTGTGGCCCACCCTGCTGCTCCCCCAGCCTTGGGAACAAAGCTGACCCTGGTGTCCTGACACACAGGCACTGCCTGGAGCTCACCCAGGGATCTCAGATCTGTTTGCAAAGGGCATTGCACTCGCTGTCCCTTGGTTGTGCAGCCTGGGTGCTCTGTACAGCTCCACTCTGGGCTCAGCAGTGCAGTTTGGGGCTCTGTTCTGGGGCAAGTTGATGTGCTCGGGGTTGATCAGAGTCCCTTGCACTCCCCTGTCCCCAGGAGCCGCCTTCTCGGGGCTGCCCCTCTGCTGCTGCTGCCCCTCAGGTCTGTGGCCTGGTTCCCAGAGGTCCCTGCCCTGGGAATGGGCACTGTCGCCTTCCCTGTCACTGTCACGTCCCTGGCAGCTTGGCAGCTGTCAGGAATCAGGAGCGGAGTCCCTGGCTCACCCTCCTTGGTGGGGGGAAGGAATTGGAGCATGTGGCTGCCCTGTGCCCATGGCCCTGCCTGCCCCTTCCAGCCCTGTGTCCCAGCACAGTGCTCAGCACCCCAGCCTTGCCTTGGCTCTCCCCAGAAATGGCCCTGCCAGGCCCAGGCGAGCCCCAGCCCTGTGGACTCACCCCAGCTCCTCACTCTCCCTCAGGCTCCAGCAGGAGCTGCTCTGGGGCCATTTGCCTCAGCTCCCAGCGTGGGACAGGACCAGGCTCGAGTTCGCTGCCTTCTGCACTGGCCTCTGGCACGGACCAGCCAAGCGCTGCGGCAGCACTCCCGGGGCCGCAGTGCCTGTGCACTGTGGGGACACGGAGGGGACAGGACACCTCCCCCACTCCCTCAGGAAGGGCTGCCCCAGGACCCAGCCACCCTGGGCCATGCAGGACATGAGCTGCCTGGGGCTGTGGGGGAAGTCAGGCTCAGGGCGCTGGGGCAGAGAGTGCTTCACCAGTCCCCACTGAGCCTGGATGTCCCTTCCCCATGCCAGTGACAGGGTGGGGCAGCAGGTGAAGCTCTGGTAGCCCCCAGGGTGGGGAGTCCCTGTCTACTGCACCCAGCGAGGGGATGATCCACCCTGCCCATCCAGGTCTGCTCCCTACCCAAAGTCCAAATGGGGACACCTGGCCCAGGACCCACCTGTTTGCTCCCCCCCTGCAGCTTTCCAGGTCAGCATGCACAGGAGCTGAGGGTGGGAAGGGGCACGTGTGGCAGCTCCTGGTGGGTGATGGGATGAAGCAGCTCTGCACACCCACACAGGAGCTCAGACAGACCCGGGGGCTGGGAGCCCACCCCCAAGCCCGGAAGAGCCCACGGGCACAGCACAGGCAAGAACCCAACCAAGGACACGTTGTCCGGGCCTCTCCCAGGTCTGTCCCCACAGAGCTGCAGCCTCATGTCTGGCCTACACCCATCCCAGGCAGGATCACCTTTGGGGCTGCGGTGCTGCTAGCTGGGAGTGTGACACTGCTGGATGCAGGGAAAAGCTGTTTGGGATTGCACAAGACTTGCTATGGGATGTTTCACGCTGTAAGGCGGTGTAGGTGATTTTGGAAGTGTGGAAAAGTAGCGAGGTGTGGGGCTGAAGGGCCCAGCGGCTGTTGGTGAGCAGCTGGTCAGTGCACGTGTCCAGCACCTGATCCCCACAGTCCGTCCGAGCTTATCAAACTCCCCCTGAGTGAGGGCTCCCTCCCGAGGGTGCCCGCGTGAGTGCCCCGGGGGGGAGCAGCCACGGCCCCGTGTCTGTGGGACAGCGGCTGCACTGGGGTCGCGTGTGGTCACTGCTGGAGACGAAGCCGGACCCGCTGGTGACACGGCCTGGGAGCCTGGGGGCAGCGAAAGGCCAGCCCGGAGTGCGACAGCCCCGCGTGCCTAAGGGATGACAGCGCGGGGATCGCAGCGGCACCTGGAAACGCCGAGATCCCGGGAGCCTCTGGGCAGAGCGGCGGGGGCCGGGCCGGTGCGCTGCCCACAAGGGCCGCACGGTGGCGGTGTCCGGCCGCGCACCGCCGGCCCTGCCCGGGAGAGGCGGGAACGGAGCGGGACGGGAACGGAGCGGGAACGGAGCGGGAATGGAGCGGGAACGGAGCGGGAACGGAGCG
>VZTE01001770.1:253466-310103 GCA_013397775.1 Eulacestoma nigropectus
GACAGAGGGAACGGCCCGGGACAGAGGGAATGGAGTGGGACAGAGGAAATGGACCAGGACAGCGGGAATGGACTAGGACAAGGGAATGGACCAGAACAGTGGGAGGGGACCAGGACAGCGGGAAAGGACCGGGACAATGGGAATGGACTGAGACAGTGGAAACGGCCCAGGACTGCGGGAACGGCCAGGGGCAGAGAGAATGACCCAGGACAGCAGGAATGACCTCCTGGCACGGGCTGTCTGGGCCTGAGCTGGTTCCCGTGGCTGTGCCCATGCCCAGGTCTGTGCCTGTGCTCATGGCTGTGTCCAGGTCCCTGCTGGTGTCTGCGCCTGTGCCAGCCCTGCCCACCTCCCTCTTCCCCCACCACCACTCCCCAGCAGGACCTTCCCCAGTGCCCACACCAGGCAGGAGGCAGTGCACGTCCACTGGACGAGGGTACAGCACGGATTCCCTGCAGGGCCCTCACCCCAACTCCTCCCACCACCAAATTTCTCCATCCCACGCATGCAGCCACAGAGACACGAGCTGTGTGCCACAGCAGTGTTTTATTGAGGTGCGGTGGGGGGGGTCAGGCAATGGGGATCAGCCCAGAGCACCCAGGGGTGCCACTACTGTGCCCTGCGGGCCATCAGCATCTCCCGGATATTGTCTTCTGCTTCCTTCACGCTCCGCTCCAGGTACGACTTCTTCTGCTGCAAGGCAGAAACCAGAGGAAAATCAGGATCCCCCGGCCCAAACCCACCCAGGCAGAGCTGTGGGTGCTGGCTGGGGCACCCACCACACTGCAGGTGTCCCATGTGGGGACAGCAGTTACACATTCCCAGAGGCACAGGGGCAGGTTAATGTTTACACAGACTGAATTTTGTTCCCCCCGAAACCTTCTCAGAGCTGCCAGGGCTGTTGCAACAGCGGCACTGCAGAAATTGGGAGCCATGAACCTCAGCAAGGAAGGAAATCAAATCAGACCCTATAACTCTTGCAGCCTAGAGAGGGACTGACATGCCAAGGCCTCCTGATGGAGACACAGCAAAACTCTCTCCTTGGGCACAAAAGGTTCTTTTTCCCAGCTGGGCCATTTTCTAACCCTATATCCTCCTTTCTATCAGAAATTCCCTGGCATCGTCACCAAATACGTGTTTCCTTAATCATCTGTAATTAGGCTGGGCTTGGCAGGGAAGCAGCCCCAAGCCGTGCATCCCAAGATAGGAATTCAGCATGCAGCGTTTTTTCCTGCTAGTCTGGGTGCTCCTCTGTGGCTGGAAAAATCAGCGCTTGGCTCTTTTGACTATTTTCTCCGGGTTTCCAAACAACAGACACAACAGTCTCCTCCGGCGTTGCTGTGAGCACAGGCTCCCGTGCTGCCCATGCAGAGCCCTGCTCTGGGCCATGCCAGCTACCAATAAGCACTGGCAGGATCGTTATTAAATTCCAGGAGTCCAGGCCTCATCCCACAGCATCCTGCCAGAGGCTCTACCAGCCACCTCCCCAGTGCCAGGAGCCCAGTACAGCAGCAGTGGCCCCCAAAGCCCACCCAAACCAAGGACAGGTGAAGGGCAAGAACTGCTGATGCTGCCCTGAGAGCCTCACCCTGACTTCTGTGAGCCCATGGGACTTGGGACCTGTCACGCTAAAAATCCATTAGCCCCTGGAGCAGTCCTGCTGCCACCACTGCCCCTCTGGCCCATGCCCTGGGGACATCTCTCCCAGCCCTGCTTCTAAAGGCTGAAGGGTTTGTATTTAAATCCCAAAGGCTGCTCGTGACAGCAGGGTTATGGCCCAGGGTTCCTTGTCCCTCGCCGTGGTCCCCAGGCACGTGGGGTCCCTTTCGCTTACAGGAACTGCTTTTGAGGAAACCACAGGGAGAAGAGGAGCAGCCACAGGTTCCCAGTGCCAGTGACTCAGTGACACACGAGCAGGACTCTGCCACCGCCGCGCTGTCCCTGCACTGCCCGCACCGACATCGAGGGATTTCACACGTAGGGAACTGAGTCTGAGGGCAGCAAGAGGAGACAGGCCCAAGAAACCCTCGTGGCTCTGAGCTTCGCCTTGCTCTGCTGACCAGAGGAGAGTGGCAGCAGTAGAGCTGAATTCTAGGGGGTCATTTTTCACTGAAGTTTTTTTTAACACCATTAAATTAGTGCATGAAATGGTCTTGCCCTCCTGTCCTCTCCCCTGGCCCTATGTCCTTCTCCCACCAGGCAGCAGGAGACAGTTCCAGAGAGCAGCTCTCCACAGGCAGGCTGTCCAGCAGGAGTGGGAGAGCCCAGGAGCTGGCAGGCTGCAGCCACGGCTCCATGTTCTTCCCAGTGGAATTTCAGACATCCCATCAGGAAGCCTTGCTGGTGCCCATGGGGGCCCTACTTCCACGAGGACAAGGGACCCTGACGCAGCAGAGGAGCACCCACATGGCCCCACCCTGCCCACCCTGCACAGGGACATGCTCTGCCCTCCCCATGCAAAGGGCCTGGGTTTAATGCCATTTCTGCACTTAGGCAGCACCTGCAGCCCCACGCAGGGCAGGATTCAGAGAATTTTTCTTTCACTCACTCGCCTTGGTCATCTAATTTTTGAGGCACAAGCTCCCAGTGCTTTTACTCCCTCCCAGAAGCAGTTTCCAGGGAGTCCTATCCCTGGGCTCCAGGAGCATCCTTCAAGCATCAAGGGGAGCCCTGCACCCGCGGCTGAGGGGCTGCAAACTCCCCGAGCTGTCGTGCAGCCAGGCAGTGCCGGAGCCAGCACAGGGCTCCCACTCCAGCCCACAGCCCGGATCACGGACAAGCGAGGAGCAGACGGGCGCCACATTTTCCGAGACACGTGGCAGAAGCGAGGTGTTTCTTCCCCAGGAAGGGGGAACTGCAGCCCGGGTTCTGCTTCGGTAATCACCGCAGAAGGAGCGGGAGCCTGCGTGCAAACCCCTCCTCGCTGTGATTACTGGGGTCTAGACAGGAAACTCCGTCTCTCCCAGGGAGCAGCGCCGAGTGAGCGGCTGACACACGCTCTGCCTACTCACAGCAGAGCCCAGAGACACGACAGCGCAGCTCTGAAGTCATGCTGGAGGCTGTTCCGGTCCAGCCAGACCCGCCAGGCTGGTGGTATCTGTTCCCCAAACACCACCCTGCGTCCCAAACTCCACCTCCAGCTTCTAACTCACAGCTTTCATTTGCACTCGCAGCCCTAGTTAACCCTCTGTCCTCTGAGCCCCTGGTTCGAGCCAGCCCGTGGCCGCTGGGCTTCACCTCAGCACTCGCTGAGCTGATGCATTTCCCTGGGGAAATGTGTTTGCTGCTCCAGGCGATCATCCTCTGCTACCTGTGCCACGGCAAGTGCAGCCTGTGCGAATTCCCAGGGCAATGCCAAAACTGCGCTGCTGGTTTTGGTCCCTTGTGAAACCAAAGGTGGCTGCTGCTCTCTGAAGCCTCTGGTTTCACTTCTACAGCTGTAGCTCCAGTGCTCCCCAGTCAGGAGCTCAAGGGGACATGGCAGCAGCTCAAGGGGACATGGCAGCAGCCCAAGGGGACATGGCAGCAGCCCAAGGGGACATGGCAGCACACCGGCCCTGCACTGGTGGCTCTGGTGGCTGCATGACCTATGAACTGCTGACCCAGAGCTCTTACTCGCCACACCAGTGCCCTAAACTGCCCCCACCCTCCTCCAGCTCCTGTGGGCCTCTGGACAGGTAAGGTGGGTGCCCAAACAGGCCCCAGATGCCACTGCCTGAGCCACAGAGCTCCAGGGAAGAACAGAGAAAGGAGAGTGGCTTTGAGGAGGCATCAGGGGGAAGCTGCCACGTGACACTGAGCTCCCAGAAAAGCCCCAGCTTCCAGCTGACAAGCAGGGCCAGGCTCCACAGCAGTGACCTGGCGTGCTGCTGTCCCCCTGCAGTCTCGCCAGGAGTGTGGCAAGGCAGTGACAAGGAAACCCGGAGGGCACGACAGGAAGCAGCTGGTGTCAGCCAAGGGCTCCAACTGCAGCGAGGGGGCAGTTCCTCCTCCTGGTTCACAACTCCCACAGCCGCTTGCTAGAGAATTATTTTACAAAACTCTCTTGTGGGGTGTTACTGAAACGTATTGCAGAGGAACAGCCTCTGACCAACACTGCCAGGCCCTGCCAGCCCCCGCCACTCCCGGAGAAAGGCCAGCGCATTCCCATGACCCAGGCACAGTTCACTCACACAGGGAGGGATGACCCAAGGCTGCAGGTCCCATCAGTGCTGGAGAAGCTTCTCCCCCACAGAACAAGGAAGGGGAGCTGGAGGCTGCATGGAAGAGGGCATGTGGGAAGGTAGCAGGATTTGCAGCCACACGTTTCCAGGTGGACAGTGAGCTTCACACGCACTCCAAAACGGAGCCAGCTGCCCTGCTCCAGCCCAGGACAGGTTCTTGCATCCTCACTTCTTCCTGCCACAGGTCACCCACCAGTTCTCAGCCACTCTCTCCTCTGCAGTGACAGCCCCCTGATCCCCCTTCTGCCCCACACAGAAAGGGCTCTGCTACCTGCACTGGGACACGAGACCGACACACGGCCGCTGCCACAGCCCAGAGAGGCCTGGGCCACCTGCAGAGCACTGACAGGGTGCAAACCCACTGAGGATGGCCCCCAAAAGCCAGTGCAGTCAATGCCTCCCAGCCTGCAGTTTCCTAATTCCTTTAAGCTAATACCACTCCCAGCAACAGTTCCTTCCCCAGGCAGGAAGGGCTGCAGCAGTTAGGAACGAGACAAACCACAGCCCTGATGATCTGTCTCAAGACTAGCCCCAAAGGAAGTGTTCTCACCTAAATCTGCTTTCTGGAAACAGAATTGCCATGCTAATAGCTGTCTGGCACCAGGATGGAGAGCAAGATCCCTCCTTGGGCAGCAGAGCCAATCCCACCAGCTGGGCCTCCCAGCACATCCTGGGGGCTCCAAAACTGGACTTTGCACCTCTCCTACCTCTGAGTATAGATGTGCCACCAACCTGGCCCATATTCTCCCTGCCAGCTCTCGGGAGCCGTCTCCACCTCCAAGGCTTCCTGCGGCCTTCCTAAAAAAGGTGTGTGGGGCAAGAGGTGAACCTGTGTGTGCTTCAGTACAGCTACATGGACTAAAAACACCATGTCCCACGTCATCCGAGGTGCAGCCAAAAACGGGACTGACCACTCACGCAGCCTCATCCGATAGGCAACGCACATCCATCTCCCAGGAACCCTTCCCAGGAGGAATGGTGGCTGTACAGCTCCGCAGACAGAGCCGCAGGGCCCGGCAGGGAAGGCACCACCAGCCCCAGCCCTGCCTGCAAGGAGGAGAAGGGAGGGCAGGGCACTGATATGCAATGGGCCCTGGTGGGACGCACACCTGTGGGGAGCTGCAGGCAATGGCTTTGGGGGGAGCAGGCAGTGGATCTTGGGGGGTTCCATCAGCCCCAGCTGCCTCCGTGTTTCGCTGGTGCAGGAAGCGCAGGCTGCTGGAAGCACCAGCTTGGCCGGCCCCAGCCAGGGGCTGTGCGGGCAGCACCAGGAGCCAGCCCTCGCTGTGCACGCTCCTGACCAGGGCGTGCTGGCGTGGCCGGCCTGTGCCCTGGCACGGGTGGCTGCAGCCAAACAACGTCGTAGGACTCGCCCCTGCCACCACCCCGTCCCTCGGCTCTCCCTTGCCCTTCGCTCCCCATCGCGAGCACTGCCTGCTCCCTGACCGGCTCCGCGCTGTTTGCTTTTGGCAGCAGCTGTGGAAGGACTAGATGGAAAGCAAATAAAATTACAGCTCACGCCCCGAAGAAGAAAAGGAGCTGTGGTTAACAGAAGTGGCCCGTGGCCTTTTGACACGGCAGGAAGTCACCTCCTGCTCCAGCCTCCCACCTCTGCTCCCATTGCATCACGCTGCTGGAGAGGCCGGTGCTTCTCAAGATGACGCACCCGGACCTGGCATTCCTGGCAGATTAAAGAGCCAGCATCCACAGATTCCACAGCAAGAAAAAAACTATTAATCAGCTCCTCTTGGATGGGCTTTTGATGATCAAAGCACTGTCTTCCCTCCAGCACTGTGATTCAGACGCCTCTGCCTTCAGGGAGAGCGGGTTGGCCACCGCCAGCCCTGCGTGTGGCAGGGCCTTGGCTGGAGCCGTGGTTCAGTGGAACAGGGCACAGCATTCTCACTCCACTCCGAGCCCAAACAGCCCTGTGCTTCCAGAGGGAACAGACACGGCAGCCCTGCCCATCCATGCTGCCATACCCTCCCACTCACAGGTGAGTTTCCCGTGTCAAGTCATGGTTTATCACTCAACATCGACTTTTGCTCTTCAAATTCCACTTCTCTCACATCACCTCTGCAAATGAAAGAAAGCTTCAACCTCTGACCTGCAAACACAGATTTGCTTAAGCCCAAACAAAAATGTTTCCATGGAAATTAGAGGATCTAGTATTGGAACATGCCTATTCATTTCAGCCTGTTCTTTTTTCTTTTTATGTTTTTTAAACTGTTTTTCTATGAACTTGTTTTACACCCAACTTGTGAGGACAAAATAAGCTGGCAGGTCCCTTCCCAGAGAATACCTCCCTTCCCATGGCTCTCAGCGTGCTTGGCTACCAGCCACCAGATTCTGGCATCCCACTCTCACACTCGGAAGGCTTCCGTTGAGGAACGCTGCAGTCTTCAGGCATGATGCAGTGCCTCAAACAGGAGCCCGGAGACAACTCATCTCGTGACGCCGCCTCAGTAAACCTACGGCCAGCCAAGAGCTTCTGTATCCCCCAAAGTTAACTCAAACCATTTTTGGCATTCCCTGAGGGCTCTGTGGGAAAGTGATCAGCACATCCTGAGCTGGAGTTGGGAGCACATGGTTGGCTGGAGAAGGAAGGATCTTCCCTAGGAGGGCAGCAAACTGTGCTGCCCGTGTACTGGGGCCCAGGCAGCAGCAGCCCGAGCTGCCCTCACTCTTGGGGCCACCGCTGCTGTTCAGGGGTTGGCAGTGCCCAAACTCCCAGCGGAGAACAGCACTCCGAGCCCTGGCACACACACCCTGGGCAAGGCAAACATTTCGCTCAGACTAAGCTCATGGAAGATGATGTGCTGAGGACATGTGCTCTGTTTAATGGGATTTCACTTGGAACCCCTAAACAGGAAGGAGGTGGACCTGCTGAACAGCACCCAGCTGCTCCTGCTCCAGGAGAAGCCGAAATAGTGGACACCAGCAGTGGGGTGGGGTAGGTCTGCAGGCAGCCCTACGCCCTGACGGGTCCACCCAGCACTGCTCCTCACTCAGTTCAACATTGTGGCACATGTACACACTGGGAATTACCACTCTACAGCAACCACCAAATATTTAGATACACTTCAAGACCTTCCAAGCAGAGTTATTGCCTCAGGAAGTCGCCCAGAGTTTGCTCAAGAGTGAATGACCTGGAATAGGAAGGGAGCCCAGCTGGTTTCTGACGACATCTGCTGACAGAAGCATGATGCCATATACCTAAGAGGAGAAGTGATGATTCAGACCCTTCTGTTTTTCCTCATCTCTTCCTTCCACAAGGTAACGGGGACTCACAGTCACTTCAGAACTATCTGGGTTAAAGTGTAGAAGGGAAAACACCAAGCACACAACTGCATTTGCCAACTCAGGAGAATCCTTAAAAGCACCTGCCTAAAGAACTGCTGGTGCAAATCCACCATCATCGTGTACTGATCCTACCACAGCACAACCAGCAGGGCTTCCCCCATCATTTCTGAAGCACCTCAAAACCGTGAGGAACATACTCTGAAGAAGCTAAGTTGGAAAAGCCCCCATTAACTTCCACACTGGGTACCTTCAAGAGAAGAAGGGGCAAGGTAAGGGGCAGAAAGCCAGCCTGCCTGCCAGCCTTTCTGCCCAACCCCAGCCCCGTGGCAGCAGCACTTCACACAGACCCACTGTCTGAGCCGCAGGACAGTCCTTCCAGCAGACATGGAGACAGTTGCTCTTTGTGACTGGGAAATGACGGATTATTCCAGTGAACTCCTGCACCCTAGCCTGATGTGAACTACTACAAAAGCAAAGTTGATTGGAACCTTTCAGTAGGTGGCAGCAGAAATGTATTATCAACCCAAAGGATTCCTTTAGGGACACCCCTTCTTGGCACAATTCCCCATTTAGAGCCGTTTCCAGGAGTACATTGCTCCAGGTCGGATACTGCGCCCTAACCAGGGTTATGACAGCAGAGTCAGGTCAAACAGAGAACTTGGGGAGGGGAAACTCACACAGATCCTGAAAACCCCCACGTTCTGTTTCGGCGGAAGCATCCCTCACCAAACTGCCTCTTGCAAAATGTGGTAAGTTCCCTAACCCAGTGCCTCAGTTTCTGTGGTCCCGCAGAGCTGGTGTGGCTCATCGGGATTCCTCCTGGCAGTAGGACTTTTGCAAAACCATACCACACCTTTCAGCTCTTGCAGTCCTGGCCAAACGAGGCCACTTAAAAAGAAAAACCATTTCCGTAAATTTCAAAGACAAATCGGCAACAAAAAGATGGTGCCAACTCCCAGCTAGGCAGCATCCCCCCCAACTCATGGAGCCCTGAACTCAGAGCAGCCACATGCCCAGCACCAAGGCACTAGGGACAGAGCAGAGGGTGACCCGGGCAGTGGGGACAGCAGGAAGCGTGATTTGAGGGCTGCCCTGCATACCTGGGAGCAAGGTGTGGCTTTGTAAAGCTGACTCAGGGCTGGGTCAGGGCTCCAACAGGCAGGAGCACGCTTTCCAAATAATCGTTTCCTGTTCTCCCCAGGCGAGATGTAGGAGGAGATGGAAAAAGGATGGAGGTTTATCGGGGACAGATAATCCCCCTCCCCATGATGCCTTGGGTGGCTACCTAGAAACAGAGACTAGGCAGGAGTAAGGGAATAAAGGTGGATATTGATTTAAAAGACCTTCAAAGGTGCACCCTGGGGAGCCAAAGGCCACATCCAAAATGGACCCCAAGATGGACCCCGAGTCATGAGTTCTTCACACTTTGATAGGTTTGGTCCATTTGCATATCAGCATAAATTCACCAATTAAAACTTTAGCTAATGATGTAACTTCTTCAATTTCTCCACCTCTCTTGAGGCCCTAGTCCACACCTTTGGGCCTAGGACAGTCCTTGAACAGCAAGCTCACAGAAGCTTTGTTGTGTCTATCTGGCCCAGGAGAGCAGCTAGCAAGCTACAAGAAACTTCAGAGCTACACACTAAGCGAAACAGAATTTGAAAAATATAAAAGTTAAAACCTAAGAGGCATCACCCAGAGCTGCTTGGCACAAAAGCCAGCCAGGAGCCACTGCAGGGGCCTGGTGACTAAGGCAAGGACAGCAGTGCTGGGTTTGTGACTAATTATTACTCATGCAAGGAGGAATTTGGAGAGGGACCCGCATCCAGCTCAGCTCGTTGCTTTGGATACTTCTGCAGCCATAAGCACAAAGGAGAGCTTTGACAATGAATCAGACCCTGCTCTAAAATGACAGACTTATCAACCAACTCGGTGTTAAAATGATTTCAGTGTAACCATGAAGGCAGCTTAATGCTAATCAGAGGAAACAAGCAATGTTTTCAGGCTCAGATGACTAAATGTAGGTTCCTGGATGGACAAAACATCCATTTGGACACAGCAGCAGAAGTAGGTTTTTATTCATGCATAATGTGTTTCATTTTCCTCTGAATTACAAAGGAATGTGAGTGTACTGGCAAGAGTTGCTTGAAAAGTTTTCTCTGTTAGGTTGTTGGGGTTTTTTTTAATCAAGAGTAATCTCCCCCACCAAAAAAACCTAAAACACGTTCTGGGATGCCTTTATTTTGAAAGCATGTCTACAACTGGCCTCTAAAGGACTTAAAAGGAAGCAAACAACCCCCATGTTAATTATTTTCTTGCTTTTAAAATCTACAATTATCCACCTAAAAATAAAGGTAGGAACGGTGAAAGCAAAGTCATCAAACTCCAGTTCTTCCTTTATAAAGCCTTTGCCCTCTCAGCTGGTCTGTGTGCTTACTTTGCAGTCTGCAGTACAGGGAAGACTAACAAAGAATTACTAATTAAACAACTGCTTGCAAAAATCTGGGACTCTGAAAACTTGTTGCAGTGAATGATTGCTCCAAATGAGATCCAGCCTTGCCACTGCATACCCACACATGTGATGATATAAATACAAGTCATTCCACTCAAAACAGCATCACCCACAACCATTCTTCATAAAAATGTGGTGAGACATTAGTTTTTATAAGCCATCCCAGGCCTAAGGTGGCAGATGACCCCTCCAGAGAGCTGGGAATCCCCTTTCCCCTTTGAAATGTGAGAATTTCTTTTCCCTGTGCCTCTAAGATTCCAACATCGTGTTTTGCAACCAGTGACTTGTGCACTATTTAACACATGACAAGCTTCTTACACAATTTTCAAAGCAGAACATACTGTTATTTGATCTTTATCTAACAAATCTAACATAGGACTAAGAGCCAGCTTTTAAACAGATCCACCTCCTTCCCTGCAGATACTGAGGAGCACTTACTGCCTTTAAAAGCTGCAAGGTGCTAGCTGCACACAGCTGATTTCCACCTGTCTGCTGTGAAAGGTGACAGTCACACAACAGAGAAACACCCATGAAGTTCAGCTGCAAGAATACAATCCTTTTGCCACCCTCATTTTTGACAAACAAGACAGACCTTGAGGCTTTAAACATTAAAAAGCAAGTGAAGTGAATGATTCCTCACAGCTGTGAAAGCCTGCTCTTCATGTAACCGTCAGCAGAGTCAGTTTAGGGAACAGAGAGAATTAGAGCAGCATTACCTATGCCCCAATTCCTCCAGTATTTACCTTAAATTGTGTGGCCCCAGTCCAACGTCAGAGGGCCTCTCCACAAAGCAGGATTTTGTGCTGACAGCATTAGCTCTGTGACCATTACACTCTCAGCTTCCTCAAAATGTTGTCATTTTAAAGCCTATTTTTCTAATTGCTCAGAGTATCTTTCATTTCAAAGATCAGGAACGAGAACACAGATTCTCCTCCCTGTACGACAGCCAGACCTATAGGGAAAAAAATGAGCTTTGGCTACTCCCTTCTTCAAAACAAGGCTCTCATGGAGAGCAGACCGTTGGTAACAGCTCTGCCCATGCAGGCTGCGCTCTGTTCTCCCACGGGAGTGCCTGCGGATGCTCCACAGCTGACAGGCAGGCAGCTGGACCACCCATACCCTCAAAAAGCAAGCTAAGCCTCCAGCTTTGCAGCCTGAAACACAAGAACAACCCTCAGTGAGGGCACAGACTCAGACGCGGGATGACAACAGCCAAGAGACTCAAGATGAAACACATTTCCCAGGAACGTCACCAAGTCCAAATGTCTGTGTCCAGAAGGACCTGCCCGGACACCTGCAGCTGCCTCAGACACCCAAAGCCATGCTGGATGCTGGGTATTGCCTGGCCTGGTCCCCACTGAGGGTCTGATGAGGCTCTGCAGCTCATCTTCACACTAACGTCCATTATTTGTGGAGATCCCATAGCTTCCTCCTAAAACATCCGTGCAAGCCCAAATACTAATCCTACACAGTAAATTCACTTCCATACTCCACCTGTCCCCACATGAGGCGTCCTGCGTCCCTCTACAGCAAGCAGAGGGACCAACCTTGCCTATGCACACACAGGGAAACAAGGTGCAATTTCAGTGACAATGTGTGTTTAAAATCCTGCCCCCTGGTACGTGCGCACATGCCAGCAATGGAATGAGGGAACAGCACCCTCATCCAAAGTAGAATCTGCTCCAGGCTAATGCACAGAGGGTTATTCTTGAGGCTTCCCCTCTCCAAAGCAAACAGGAGCATTCCTTATTTCCCCCTGTTTAGTTAAAAAGCCCACCACACATTCCTGGGCACTGGCCTACCCCAAGCAAACCATGCGATGAGAACTTCTGCGCTGTAAATCCCTGGAAGAAATCGGTCTAACTTGGGAACAGCCTAACAATTGCTACCTTCTGGTGGGCACTCTGTGGTCTGCAAAGAGCACCACAAATCTCAAGAGGCTTGTTTTCACATCGTTAAAGCCACCCACAGAACTGGCCTCTATGCTGAGGGTTTCAGGAAAAAACGAAGGAGAGCTGCCACCGGAGCACGTCGGAGGCCGGGGCCACACCGAGCAGGTCCATCCCAGCCATACCTGCCCCAGGCTCCAGCGCTTCTCCCCAGCCACACCTCACCTGCGGAAATCTTTGTTCCCACAGGGGAAGAAAACACTGTTGTGGCAACTGCCAGAGCCGACTCATCGCGGCGGGGGCACCACCACTCTGCCTCGGGGCTGCAGCAAAGCCATTTTAAAGCTCCCAGAAAAAGAAGATTAGAGAAATGGAAGCCGCAGCACGAGCAAGATTGTGCTCAAGCAACACCAGGGAAGAAGCTGGTGGTCACCTTAAGGCATTCCAGTGCAGTCACTTTGTAACTTCACCAGCTTTGCAAACATCACCTGAGGCTTTAAACATGGAGCACAGCGGTGTTTGAGAGCACAGTGTTCCTTCCTCCACCACGAAGGACAGCAAAGACATTTTCTGCATGGGATAGGGAAATTGGACATGGTGTTTTAGAGATCGCATGAAGGATTTCTGAATTAGAAATCAAGCCTTTAGGTACGGCTTTCTTGATTATATTTTCTACTCCAGGCAGCCAGAGAAAAAACCAACCAACCAACCCTTTATCTCTGCAGCAGTAAACTTCCAGTCTCCCACAGGCATGTGAAAGAATCGCCTGGGAAACAAGCACACAGCTATGTTGTGGTCAGAGTTTCAAACCAAAATCCAATTCAACCAGAAAGCTGCAGGTTGCTTCTGCCCTTTTCCCGAAGGAGCTAAATTCAGTGGCACACAGCAGACGGAGCTGCCCAGCAGAGCCTCCCCCTTATTTGTTATTTTTAGCAATTTAGTCTGACAACGCCTGACAACTAAACAAGCTGAATATAGCAGGAGAGAAGGGGACTATCAGATATTATCAGAGAAAGCACACAGTGATAATCACTTTCTCCACCCCTAATGAAGAATCAATTTTCCATGTCTTTATAACATCATAGAGTTTGTTCTTTTTAAAATGCCACATTTAAAAACAGAATCCATCTAGCCCTACAATGGAAACGGATAACATTTCCTGAAACAAAGCATTGTTCCACCCCTCACATATCATGTTTCCTTAAAAACAAGGGAAGAAAAACATTACTTGGTTTTTCTCCTAATACTGCACAAACATTGCTGAGCTAAAAAGAGTCTGTGCTCATCCCTTTAGAATGCTTTCAAAATAGATTTAACACATACCCCTTGTACCGTGAAACACAACAAGAATTTGATAGTATCAGGACTGGAAAAATCCAATGGCTCCTGCTAAGCAGGACGTGTCCCATGCCAGTGTGTGAGGGAGCACACGGCACCAATCTCTGGAGGTTTGGGTAAGCCCCCTTGGCACAGCCTGTCAGCAGGCACAGTTATTGTGCCATCAAGCCTGGGCAGTCTGTTTGGATTCCAAAGGATTAGATACAAGTTGTGAAGTTCAGAATGCCACACAGGTGTATATGAAGTTGACAGGCTGAGAACGTTGGGACTGTTCAGCCTAGAGACGAGAAGGTTGTGTGGAAACCTCATAGCACCTTCCAGGACCTGAAGGGGCCTACAGGGAAGCCAGAGAGATACTCTTCACCAGGAACTGGAGTGACAGGACAAGGAACAGTGGGTTCAAACTGAAAGAGGGGAAATTTACACAGGAAATTAGAAAGAAATTATTTACCACGAGGATGGTGAGGCCCTGGCACAGGTTGCCCAGAGAAGCTGTGGCTGCCCCGTACCTGGAGCAACCTGGTCTAATGGAAGGTGTCCCTGCCCATGGCAAGGGGGTGGAGTGAGATGATCTTTAAGGTCCCTTCCAACCCAAACCATTCTATGATTCGATATATATACTTAGATATATTCGTGGCCATACACAGCTTTAACAAGCAGGGTAAAGCTTCCTTGAGTTTTCTTCACAATAACTTCTGCAGAATAACTAACTGCCCCCTCACCCACACCCAGACCCCTTGGTGCTTTCAGAACACAGCTCCTCTCACCAAGCACAATGCGTGTTCCAGACAAGGAGCCTTATTTTCCCAGCCCTTTACAAGGCTGTCCTGGCTGCTTTGTCATGTAGTGAGCAGCAAGGAAGCCCAAACCAGCAGCATCCCATGAATTTGTGATGCTGCCTTTAAAATTGCAACGCACTGCTTCAACAGTGGAGAAACCCATGAGAGGGAAGCGAGGGAAAGGGAATGACTGCAATCAGGTACTGCAGTGGAGAGTGTCAGAGGGAGAAAAGGGACAAACTCCTCATGGTTTTCAAAGTTCACTGGCAGCTGTGAATGGCAGCAAAACCAGCTCACACCTCTGGAGCAAGTTAAAGACACATTTTCAGGAACAGGAAGCTGGAGATCTCCTTGCTACGCAGCTGGATGGAGTTCCAGAAGAGCTCAGCAGTGAATCCAGCCCTCTGGGCTGTGCTCCTCTGCAAACAGCACCAAGGTAGAGGGGAAAGCATTTCTCAGATTCAGGCATGTATCAAAAAATACACATTTCACAATCCCTTGGCAATAATGTCATCATAGCAAAGCACAATTGCCTCAAGCTCAGCTACATGTGTAATGAGACCAGCCACACCACAGGGTACTGGGGGATTGCTCTGACCAGCCTGATTCAGCTGTGCAAAGTGAGAAACGTAAGTCATAAGGCAGTTAACAATGTAAAATATAAACCTAAGCTTTAAAACCCTTCCAGTTTTAATAATGAATGGAGGGATGTTTAACCTTTCTTGGTTTGGTATTTATTTTACAACGATGTGGTGGAAGCACAAGGTCACAAAGTTTCACATTCTTTCCTGCTTCGGTCACAACTTGTTTTCAGGACAGCAAAATCCCCTGCTCCTGTGATAAGTGCTCTCTGAGTTGGACTCAGGTATTTCCCCTGAAATCTCAGTTTCCAGCTGTTGTCAGCCTAAGTGCTTGTCCTCTTCCATGGGGAATCCCAGGCCTAAGGAAAACCCTCTTCACAAAACTGCCACAGCCAACTGGAAGGAGACCAGTTAAAAGATGGACTTGAATGTTCACTTAAAACAAACTTTTGAAAGCGTTGGCAATCTGAGCCCTACTATTCATGATTAAAAAGAAAAACCAACCCATGTGGCAACCACCTTTCCACTCCAACCACCTTTTAAGACAGTCACTATTGCTGCAAACTTCAGCTCAATGACTATAACAAGAGATTCAGCAACAGGGAGCTACAAAGCAGAAAAACACATTTTTGAAGCAGCCAGTTCTGAGGCTTTGTGTAAGAACGACAGAGGCTATAATTTGTGGGAAATTCCATCCATTCTGGTGAAGTCAGAGACCGGGAAGTTCAGGAGGTAAGATAATTCCCCACCAGGAACAGGAAGAAACCCAGATGGCACAGCTGAAGGGCACAGTAGCCAAAAAGCTGACCACAGCCCGCTGGAGCTGGCAGCGAGGGACCCCAGGGGCAGTTTATAAACAGGCTGCCAGCCACATTCCACCTGCTTCCAAACCCAGAGGTGCTGCCAGCCACATTCCACCTGCTTCCAAACCCAGAGGTGCTGCCATGAAGTCCTCCAACCCCAGCTGCAGGGCTGTTTTGCCCAAAGCCACTGGTGGGTTTGAACACAAATTTCCTATTCCTGCTTGTCCCTACTTATTTGGTCTCCACATCACTTTCTCCAAAACAATAACAGATGGGAAAAGCAGCTTGACACAACCTGCTCTTTGCTTTCTCTGTCATTCCCCAAAGACCAAGAAACAGGGGTTTGTATCAATGATATTTTAGGAGCATTATAAAAAAAAACCACACTAACAGCCTTGGAAGAGTACATTTTGCACTTCTTCTCTGAAGAACTGTAAGCTGTACACGCAGCCACGAGAAGATAGTCAAGATTCACTAGATAGCCTGTTTGAACACTGGAACTTGCGCAGACACTACTTTTTATTTCCTAGATATCCTCCTCTGCCTTGAATACTCCAACCAGATAAACACAAGAACACAGAAGTGCTCTGACCACATTGTCAAAACAAAGTCCCATCTCCCCACAGAGCCGCTCTTCAACAGCAGCCCCAAGCAGATGCTTAGGGCAGAGTGGAAGGACAGGGCAGGCCTATATGGTACTTCCTCCTCATACTTTCCCACCCTCCAGACATTTTTAGCTCAGGGACTTCCTGAGCAGGATGCCATTTCTACATATTTGGTAATTCTCGATGGATTTCTCTTCCATGAATTTGTGCAATTGTTCTGAGCCAGTGTAACCTTTAAATATCCAAAGCACTGGCAAAGTTTTACATCACTTATCTGCTGCAAATAACCACACAAACATCCTTTTGCTTGCTTTAGACCTTGCTCTTACCAATCTCATTTGAATCCCTCACTCCCAGTTTTCATACAGGGGCACAGAGCAAGCAAACAATCCCTACCGGTTGATCTAGGAACGGAACCAAGTGCCTTGAGTTACTTGTAGGTTACTTGTAACAGGCTCTCTGTTCCATCTGGTTACAATCCTTCAGCATGAAAAGTACCAGATAAAAACAAGAGATGTATCAAACAGCATCTTGTTGACCTTTCATGTTCTACTTTCATCATCATTACTTGCCAAAAACTTACCTCTAACTCTTTAATTTTCTCTTCAGCTATTCTCTGTTTTTCTAGGAGCTGATTATGAATCACTCCTTTAGGCTGAAGAATAAACCTACAAGTGAAAAAGAAGAGACAGAAAATATTGGATGTTTTTTACATCAGTGTTCCCCAGCTGCATACCAAGTTAAACTAGAGCCACCTCTTCTAAGTGTTCATCCTCACTCCCACGTTCTGGACAGAGACAGGAGAAACTGCTCTGAGAGCTCCCAGAGCCCACTAGGCTGGCCTCAAAGGCTCACCAGCCTCACCCATGCTCTGGGAGGATGAACACAGACACACAGAGATCTCCCTCTATCATTCAGCATCCTTGAATGATCTGGAAGCAGTTCTGGCACACAGCCAGCAAGGGGAGTCTGTCAGCACCTTCCTTTCAAAGGGATTTAAATCAGTTGATGGCACATAGTCAAGGAAGACTCTTGACAGGTAAGAGCTATTTATTAAGGGTTTAGTGCTCACAAGGTAAACAAACCCACACAATAAAACCAAAGCTTTCCACAGGGAAAGGCTGAGGGAGTTGAGGGAGACCTTATTGCAGCTTTTCAACATATAAAAGGGGCTTATACGAAAGACAGAGACAGGCTTTTTAACAGGGTCTGTCATGACAGGCAAGGGGCAACAGTTTTAAACTGCAACAGGCCAAGGTTAGGTTGGACACAGAGGAGAAATGTTTTACACTGAGGGAGGTGAGGCGCTGGCACAGGTTGCCCAGAGAAGCTGTGGCTGCCCCAGCCCTGGAAGAGTCCAAGGCCAGGTTGGACACGGCTTGGAGCAACCTGGGATGGTGGAAGGTGTCCCTGCCCATGGCAGGGGGTGGAACCAGACGGTCTGTGAAGAACCTTTCCAACCCACACCCTTCTGTGATTTGACAAAACAGAGACAGTGCTTCCAGTAGAAGCTATGGAGCTTTCACAGCCCCCAGTTCTCAAGCCTTGGCTTTAACCCAACCCCTCACTGACCTCCAAATTTCTACACTTTCACCAGCCAAAGGGTTTTTCTGTGGGGTGGGAAGTGGCAGTTTTTAAGTGAAATTGTGGCCACTGGTTTCCACTTGTTCTGTTTTCAATTGCCAAAGGGATTTGAAAGATGCATCCATAACATCTGAGTCCTGCTTGCCAACAAGCAGAAAGGTGCCTGCCTCGCTCAGAGAAGCCTCTGAAGGAGCACCACCATTCAAAGCAGCTCTCCAGCACGTGGCACTGGCAACCCACAAAGAGGTAAAGGACAACTAAGTTCAAACAAATTTTAGGAACCCTCCATGGCTGTTTTTCATCCTTCCAGACATAAAGAATGTACAAGCTACAGATTCACCCCCTTCCCTACTTAGAAAGTCCCCCAGGGGATTTAGAAGGAGCCTCCATGGGTCATACCAACGAGGTCAAGGTCTCCCCTAGCACCAACTAGGGTCAATGTCTTCCTGCCAGGTGACAACAGCTCATGCTTCAACAGTTAAAATGAGCAGCTTTAGACTGGGCAGAATCAGAATGCATTCCCCGTCTGCTACAGAAAAACCTGAAATCAGTTTGCAGAGTCATCTCCCACGACAAATGACATTATTAACGTGTTTGCTCAGAGCCTGGTAAACACAAACACGGATCTGCCACTTGGCTGGAAACCCAGTGCCCTCTGCATCAGTAACCGGGCCAAAAGGAAAACTACCTGCCACATGCATTCCTGAAACGCATGGGAGGAAAACCATGGGTAATTATAATAGGTTTCCAATTAAAACTCTCTTTGGGGCTGCTATTAACTGCACATAGAAGTGCCTCCTCCTCCCACTTCTTCCCCTGTTCCGCTTCACCTCCTCTTCTCCACAGGAACTTCCGCTACATCTTTTATGTTGCAATTTTCTCAAATCGCTCTCATTTTTTCCCAGTCTTGGCTCATGCTTATTGCTGGCATCATCTTTGCTCTCTGTCTGCTCCTGTTTTACCAACACAGCTCACTCAGGCTCTCTTTGTCCCCTCAATCCTCCCTTCCCACTGGGAAGTGTCCCCACCATTCACTTGCACACAGTGGTGATGGTTTGGGGTCCTGGCATACACCAGACTGCTGAAATAACAACACAGGTGATTTTGTGAAAATCAAGTTCGAGACCACCATTCTAGGTAAGACAAGTTATTTTCATTGCTATTAAATACAGCCTGATCCAGCCAGAGAAGAGGTACTTTTCAGGACCTCAGGTCTACAACACCAGAATAAAAAACATCAGCTCTCACACACACCCCCTGTAGACTCAAATTTTGCCTTGCTTCTGCAGTAGCTGCCATTAGTGAAAACCAAAGCTGCAAGATGCCTTCTGTACACAAAGCCATCAGTCCCTTCCCACGTCACTGCTTCCCTGAGCCTGCCTGTGTATGCGAACATTTCCTGAATTATTTCCTTTTTTTGTGGGGGCAGCAAAGAAGAATACAATCCCTTCTCATTTGCTTCCCCAAATTGTACAGGAAGATTGATCATTTTGGTTTCCCTGACGTCCCTGGTCTAAAAAACAAAGTTCAACACCAACACAGTTTGAGCAATTTTCCCCATGCTGCAGCTGGGAAGGTCCCTGCTGGGTGACAGGCACTGGGCGATCCCGGCTGGCTCAGAACTGCTACAGGCACCAAAACCTCCAACAAACAACCGGCTGACTTCACTTTTATCCTGCAAATGTCAACAGCAGTCATCAGGGAAAATATCCTCCCTCCCACCATCCTGCAATGCTCTGGCAGACATGCGGCAGCAAATTAAAATTGGATCGCTGAAATTAGCACTGACGAGACTTATGCGGGCAGCTGGGCACAAATACAACCACCCCGATTCTGCCTGCTATAAAACAGTGGGCTGGAACCTGTGAGCGTTCACACACTTGCTCAGAAGCAGATCAGATGACCCTGCCTTGGCCAGCAGCATCCTGCAGGTCTTCACCGGTGCTGCTTAAAGCCACCCATTTGAGTTCCCTGCCGCAAGACCACGGAGCTCTCAGCCTCAAGTGCACAGGTGCTGCCCTGGAAGCTGCCAAAGGCCAGATCTTTGAAAGCTGAACTATAAATCCACATCCACAGTTAACTATTTAAATCTGTGGCTTCGCTTTCCAACATAAGCAGGACTCAAAAAACTCATCAGTTTTTTAGCGTCTAGTTTGGGATACACACATTATGGAGATCTTGGCCAAAGTTTTTACTTAAGGAAATAATGTGGTTTACGGCAGCACTTGGAAAAAGCAGAAGTTTGTTCTGCTCATCAGGTAAGAAGTGCTGCAGGGCACTTGTAATAAACCAGAATTTAAATTTAATCTAAATTTCATTCTTCCGATTACCCTAAGTAATACATCGACTTGATGATTTTTAGGTTTTTTCCTCACCAAGCTGGAGAAATAGGGCAGTGCCATTCTGCTGCCTAGTTTCAGTCAGATGTAGTTATTTTATGTACAGACTTTCAAGCTCATGAAAGAAGCATGGTACATTCTGATGACTTAGTTCTTCCCTGAGCGAGTTTGTGAACAAGCCTTTCAAACAGATGAACTTAATTCAGTGCCTGGAGGTTCACCACCAGCTGAGAGCTGGCCCCACGAGAGCCACCGAGCCGAGGAGCCCCCTTCTGCTCAGTGGTGCAGAGCCCAGCAGGTGACACATCTAATACTGACCCAAGAGCCGCTTTCATAGCTCTGCTGGAGTCCATAGGAGGCTCCAAGCCCCCAGAGTTTGTGTGTTGAGCTGGGATGGAGTTTAAGTACTGCTAATCCACAGAAGACAAGCAGCTAACCGAGTCTTCTCCCAGATACGAGAGCTCGCCCGTATCCGCCTTCTCTCAAGGAAGCATCACAGCACACACTAATAGACCTGTCAAACATGACACCTACACTATCAAACATGAAACAGTGATTCAGAAACATGTTCAGCACCACAGTGGCAATTATAAAGCTTAGTAACAATCACTTCTTCACACAGGAACTTTTTCACCGTTGTTAAATTAACACCAGAAATATCTGGGTCAGAATGGACAAGTTTACCCCATCTCACCTGGCCACCCATTTCAAAGCTAATGGTTAGTAAAAATAGAGCAGGACTTGCTAACAATTTTTCCAGTGTCCATAGATAGTGGTGAAAACTCGAAACAAAACAAAGAAAATTAGAAACAAAAGCTGCATAGGAGGGGGGTCCCTGAGTACAGCAGTGTTCAGCCAAACCTGGGCTGCAAACAAGAACAGCTCCATGGAGCAGAGCCAAGTGGTTGCCAATCGACTGCACCTACATGCTCGGCCTCCCAGTGACTGCTGGTTCTCAAGTGCAATACGAGAGCAAAAATAGAGCACAAGGGAACTGAAAGAGAAACCTCGCTCTAAATATTCCCACTTGTTTCTATTTTCTTCCCTTTACTAGCTCCACATCAGGAATTTTGTTTCCCTAAGGCAGAGAAAGTGGTTTATGTACACTCTCTGAGGCTCATTGCTTGTTACTTTCAGAAGTGATCTCTTACCCCTTCACAATTCTAATTTTCTATTATAATTTTCATTTGATCAGTGTTCATATTGCACTCCCTGATGCTCTGGCCCAAACGGCCTTCAGATTCTCGTCAGGTCAGCAGTGCTGCCTGCTTCATCATCTGTGTGCTCCTTTGTGTCACACATACACACCCACAAAGTGATGATCGTCCAGTGTAAGTAATTCCATAACTCAGCCTGTTTGCACCAAAATGTACTGTTTACTTGACTTTGAGACATAATATTAGATACTGAAAGATTCTCCTCTTAATGAATGAGGTTATGGAGATGTTTGTTCAGCACATGCCACTCTTCATTATGACATACAAGTCATTAAAGCTATTAAAGGTGGAGTCACAGTGATGCTCATAGTTCAGGTTTTCCATGAAGAATCCCTACTTTCAATTACTTGCAACTGCAACAAACTTCAGCCTTTACAGCTGGAGTTTTCCGTGGCAGGCAGCTGTCCTGGGCATGAGCAGCCTCTCCTCTGCCCTTGGAGTTAGCAAACACGGTCCCAATGTTTCCTATGCCCGGCTTGCCTGTGCAAGAGGCTGTTTGTGTTCAAGCATTAAAACCAGGAGGGAAGGAGCCCCACAACAGGCCACAGGATCCCCTCACGGCCAGTCTGCAAAGAAGCTCTTCTCACTTGGCTCCACGCAGTTCCCTGCAAGAACTGGCACAGGGTAGCAGGGGAAGCCTCAGCTTTTCCCCTGCCAAGATGGGTATACAGCTCTCTGCCTAATTCCAGAGACATACAATTTTATAGGTACATATGTCCAGTGTTATTTTGCCAGAATAATGATGAATGACAGATCTGTAAGTCCATTCACCTGGCTCCCAGCTCACACAAAGAGCCACTGTAACTTCAGCTACATGGTTCTCATTCCATTTGGGAAACTCTCTACAAAAACTGAAAAGAAAACAAACAAGTTTGCCCAAAGCTGTAACATTATTTTAACACGTTTACCGTATTTCTAAACAACCTAACATGTTGTGGTATATCACAGCAGTGTTTACATGGAACGTCCTGCTCCTTGAAACCAAGTGCTTGCACTAGACCACTCCGTGAGAAAAGTTTGGCTAAGCTCAGTCATGCCCTTATCTATTTAAAGACGCTTTTTAATTCTGAACTTGCACTGCTGCTCAAGCTTTGAGCAGACTCAGTAGGGGATTACTGCATTTTAAGTACTGTTCAAAGCCAATGGAAGAAAGGCTTCCAAGGAGCTGATCCCAAGCAATCTAGCTTGATTGAACCAGAGCCAGCTGTGCAGAATTGCCAGCACCCAGTAGTCCCCTTCCACTCTCCCAGGATTTGCTGGTGCTTCTGTAAATGATTCTCTATGCATTTCACAGCAGGCACAGCTTATACCCCTCCAAATTCCAGTTTTAGTCACCCTAGATGAATTACCCAGTTCCAAACAAGACAAGGAAGCAATATTAAAAAAAAAAGAAAAATCATCACTAATTATAGCTTGTGCTGCCACCCTTCATGTCTAAGGGTTTCACATTTTTTCAGTCTGATTTTGAATTTCCCATCAACAGATCATATGCTTTAACTAGAGCTGGTTCAGAACAGATGGAGTTTGAACAGATGAGTTGAAGCTTTTCCTATGTTTGCATTTATTTTAGTGGTCAGTCGTCTCACCGGGTCACCTCGATATAGCTGACCCTAACTATTCCCCCCCGCATACCTTAAAGCAAAACAAATCCCGCAGCTTATGCTGGGAGGATTACACATGAATACATTCCAAGGAGCAGCAGTTTATAGTTCACATGTCATTTTACTGCTACCCTCGGAGGGGTGGATGAGCACCAGGAGCTGTTTGGGCAGGAGACATCCCCAGTGGGCAGTGCAACCTGCGCAGAGCCAGCCTGACACACCGGAGCACGCGGAGACCGGGATTAGCGGCGCTGGACTCCGGCCAAACCCTGTCTTATGTAGGCCCCAACAAGGGTAACTTTTACTCAGATGAACACTTGTAAGCCATAAACCTATTTACTCTAAGGAGCTAAAGGAATTGAACAAAGAATTCCACGCCGATTGCTTCCTCAAACCTCGGCACGGGCTGGCCCAACGCGCCCAGCCCTGCAGAGGGGCCTGGGCTGCACTTCAGGCCGTGTTTACATTGAGCTTTCACTTTTTTGGGGGGCATCTCTCAATAGCTACAGCATATTACATTACCTCAGGCTAAGATAGTAACACAGCTTGCAAACAGCAGTTTCTGCATTGCCAGACACTTAACTAGATGGTAGATTTATACCATTGTTCATGTTTGGTTCTTTAAAAAAAGAAATCAGGAATATACCTCTAAGTGTGTATTAAATATAGCACAACCCAAAATAATAAAATAGTACTGTGGTCTGCTTTTAATGAGCATCATAAATTCTTTTTGAAGGCTCAATCAACATAAATGGAATTTAGAAAAAAAAAAAAAGGCAAGCAAATGCCTCCTCTCTATCATACAGGAATTCATAACATTTGAGATTAAATCCATGTGGGAAAACACTGCAAGAACAACTGCAGTTCATGAAATTGAAATCTCCATGAGTAGTTCTTCCTCACTATATTCCTGATTTAGTGGTTTTGTCTTCTAATTTTGTTTTCATATAATTTGTTAGTATGTAGCAATGATGAGCTGTGGCTTATTTAAGCCAAGGGAACTCAGATGACTACAACATGCCACCCAACACATGCACCTCAAATAGATTTTCTGCAGTCTGGGTTGTACCAGATTTGAAAGTTGCAAGAAGCAGAAAACAGAAACAATTTTTCCAATAATAGGAAGTCAAGATCAATTTCTAAAATCTGCTCTATTTTTAAGAATTCCCCACAAATTCCTATGGAAGAATGCTTAACAACAAAAAAAAAAAAGGTAACTAAAACTACACCACCACATGGATATGCACCAAGGAAAACATAAACAAGCAAATGCTGGTGTAAGCACCCTGGTAAATCAATCCTAAAGACATTCCTATTTTAATTTTTTTCTTATTGATAAATATTCTGTGATAAGAAAGGTGAACTTTGCAGTAGCAAATGAAGTGACATGAAGATACTGCTATACTCTGACAGGCAAACCTATGCCCTTCTCAACAGCAGCCCTTCCCTAAGAACTTGTAGAGGAAAACTAGCAAAATCAGGATCCATCTTTCTTGAAAAGCAAATACATCCACAGTTGCAAGAGGGGAAAAGAAAAAGAAAGAAAAAGCTTTCTGCCTTTCCCAGGAGGAAACCTTTGAAATGCAAAGTGAGGAGGAAGACCCAGCTTGTGGATAAATAGCAGTCTTGGCTTCTGCACATCCCAAATCCTGCTACAACAAAGCATCAAAGCAGTACAGAAAACATCACAGCAGTGGACGCAAAGATAACACAGCCAAAAGAATTCAAGCATAACACTAATAGACAGATATTTCTGGACTCTGGAGTTAAATTAGCTAGCACTAAAACAACCACACTGCTGTGTCCTAATCAGCAAGAACAAACTTCTCAGAATCAGCATCTGTGGACCAAAAAAAGGCTGGATGTTGTTTTTGAAATTCGTTTCTTCTCAGAAAGCCTGATTTTTTTTTCCTAAATTGGCTGAAACATTCTGTTAATTCAGCAAATAGTTTTGGAGGAAACAAAGTGAGAATTCAAGACAGAAGTTGTCTTGCGTTTGGTTTAAGATTTGATGCAGCACTTTGGTTCTTGCATCGCCAAATTAAACGTGCAAAATGGAGTTCTCATGCCATGGGATTGGTTTCCTCATATTTAATTCAGTGTTTTAATGCAGGGGTCATAAAGAAGCCTCTCCTTCTTTCAGGCTTTGAACAGGTGACAAGGCCAGGATGTTCAGACTTAGGTTTCTCACTTGTTTTAAGGCTGTTCCACATAAAATTTATATCTTATGCTGACATTCACATCCCAGTTCAGAGACTGACTGGGCACCTCCACCCGACTGCTGTGGGCCCTGAGTACTTTGTCACATCCTGTCCTGATGGCTGAATATCCACTGACTCCGCACCTGGAAGGGCATCTCCAAGCAAGACAAGAATACAACAGGGACTCTCCCAGTACTTCTTTGGGTCAGTGATCTGGCCATTCTTCTCTGCTGCAGGAAAGCCACATCCTCCGTGCTAAACCAGAGAAACAGCTCTGTATTCTGAAAGAAGTGCTCTAGCATTCAGTATTTCTCCAGGGACTCTCACTCTCGATTCCAAAATTTCCTTCAGGAAATGGGGAAAAAGTTTCAAAATACAGTACTCTAAATGCACTAAATATTAAAATAAATGGAAGTTCCTTGCTGTTTCACAACACCAGAGTGACATTTTAAGCGCCTGGAGAACTTCAGAAATCAGTCAGTCATGTTCCATAATGGTTTTGCAAAGTCATTTGGCACAGCAAGTCACAAAAGCAGGAGCAGTGTAAGCTCCTCAGAACATTTAATACTTGTCTAGCATACATCCAAAGAGAACTCTGAGCCACTGAAGCAAGAGATGGGATGTATTTGCAAGAGAGCTCAGCTTCCCTCTCTCCAGAGGCAAGGACAAAGCCAAGGTGCCTTACTACAGCCCTCAATCCACAAGAGCCCACCTGCAAATGTTGCCCTGAGAGTGCAGGCTTCCTGAAGGCTCTGGCATTTCCATGACAGCACATTGCCTCTGGCTCACAGCACATCAAACTCCCTCTTTTAGCAACAAGGGCAGCCCACATGAGCACTCAGTCTCCCTTCTGACTCTTATTCTTCTCAGTTTAGATTTCAGCTCCGGTAAGTTTACTCAGGTAGCTCCTTCCTCTGTGTTGTCTAGGTAACAGGTAGGGAAAAAGTTAGGGATAAAGAAGAGAACGGAACAGCCTTGTGTGAATGTCAAAGTCCTAGTACCAACAGAAAAATGTTCCTAAAGAGTTAAATGTCCCCAGGCAAGGGAGACAAGCAAGAGGAAAAGCTGTATTGCTAATCTTCTATCAGAACGCCCACGCAGTAGGTGGGGGACTATAACCAACAGGTTTATTTCCACTAGGGATAAGTAAAAGACCTATTTTTATTTTAAATTAGCTATTACTTTCATTTTAAGACCCTTGTTTCTGCTGCTTATGCATTTCACAAACACTGACTTATCAGATGCATCCAAGTCCTCTTGTCTAAAGCTGATTCTTTAAAGGAATGCAGCTGTTTCCTAGAACGGGGCAGATAGACATCTTGCACACAAGCCATGGAAATCTTTTCCTCTCTGACGTTTCAGTATTGCATGGAGAAATTATGTAGAGCAACAAGGCAGAAGAGCTATAACTGGACCAAGATATCCAGGAGATTACAAATGAGCAGCCCTGGGTAGCAGGAACAAGATCAAGAACTAAGCGGGGGCAGGGCAGTGGGGAAGGAATGTGTTTGGAAATCAGATGTCAAGTTGGAAAAGGAGCCTGTGCCCAAGAGAACAAGCTCCTTTTCTGAGCTGGAACCAAATCCAGGAGTCCAGATTCCCAGTATCCCACTACTGCCAGCAGTAACCACAAAGTCCACAGACCACCTCTGCTCCTCTCACACTCCTAATTAACCAGGAAGGGGATGACAACCAACTGCTGCCCCTTACTTCACAGACCAAGTCACAGGCAGCAGCACAGACGACTACTGCATCACCCCTGCGTGCATCATTCTCATTTTTGCTTTCCATGACAGCTCTCCAAAAAGATCTTGCAAACTTTTACAGGCCCACTCACACCTAACAACACTGTGAAGATCATTGTTCAGGCTGCAACAAAAGTGAGTAGTTCAAAATCAGGAAAAACCTGCAATAAAAAACAACTGTGTGATGGAAAACCTTTTGGCTTATGCCCATGCAGCCTTTGGTTCCCCAGGCACCAGCTCCCAACAGCTCGTTCAATGTGCAGCAGAAGCAGTGGTCAAGCAGCTGGACACAAATTTTGTTTTCTTCACAGCTGAGTGCCTGATTGAACTTCTCCACACACCAGACTCACTGTGGAAAATAAGTCCTCCCTTTTCCAACAGCTACATGGAGGAACTTCAAGTTTATAAACCACATATTGACCAGAGGCTGAAAGCAACATGCTGGTCCTTGGGACTCGTGTCAGCACCTGTCAGCTCCTCGGCAGCCGGGCTCCAGCACCCAGCCCGCACCGAGCCTTACCCACGGAGACCGGCCATGGAGAGGCCACTCGGATTTCACACACCAGCCTATAGTTAGTAACTGAACCATCAAGGTTAAGCCTTGGGTGTCCTTCAGCTCTTTGCGAGATTTTTGACATGTGAGCAGGAAGCACAGGGCAGCTGCCGTGTTCCGTGCTGGCAGAATCGAACACCTCACACACACACAAACGGTGAAAATGCAGCTCCTGCAGCTGTACCGAGTGATGTGCAGCAGGGACTGCTGCCTTGGGGGGTCCAGGAAAGAGCTTACCGTGACTGATCATGTCTCATTTTCAAACAAAACCAAGAATCACAGTAAAACCAAGAATGCATTTAAATCCACGGAATCATCAAGAACACTTAATTCTCTCTCAGGTTTCACCTGCATATGGTTCAGCCACCAAAAATCTGAACCACTCTTTAAAAAATTTTTTTTAAAAATTCAAAATCGTATTATTACAGCTGTCCCATAAAATACTGTAATGGCACAAAGTCATTTTATAGGGACAGCTGCAATAATATACTATACTTGCATTAAATCTTGAGCCAAAAATTGTGCTACAGTATTTGCTTGATTCTCACTTATATTTTCTCTTTTAGTGTTCTCCCATTTGCTGTACAAGTAAACTGATGATAAAGCAATATCAAACCAAAACTGACTGTCTATTTTGGCACGGCATGAAAAACTGCAGCACTCTCCTCACTGTGCCCCACGCCAAGTGCCAGACATTTTTCTTCTGCAAATAAGGATCTTGTCCAGGTTATGGGCTAGAAGAACGTAAAGGGAAAGGTCTGAAATATTCAGACAGAATTCTGAAGCTTAAACTTTCAACATAGTTCTCAAAGCAACACGATGATATCAGTTCACAAATAGCTTAAGCAGAAGTCCAGCACAGTGGTAGCTGTCTCAGGCTACGTAACGGGCCTTTCAAAAGAGTATGAAGTAACAGAACTGAAATGTATTTGGCAAGATGCCACCACCCAGATGAGATCCCAGCCTCACGGATATGTACAGTACACAGCAATTCATCAGCTCATACTATGTGGCACTGACATTTCTTGTGTCAAACCAAAAATAGCTTTAGCAAAAGTAAATTGAGCCTCACACGTGGAGCCCGGTAAGGCCTCGGCACGTTACACAAACTGCAATATTTCCCAAAAAAAAAAAAAAAAAAAAAATTTTGAGGAACAACAAATGAAACTTTCACATTCATCAGCAGTGCAAGGAAAGCCTCCTGGGAAGGAAGGAGACTCAGGATAGGGGTTTAGAAAATTAAAACCACACAACTGCTTTCCAAGTAGCGCACAAGGAAGTACTCAAGCAGGCAGACTTCCTCTCAGGATGCAGCACGTCACCACAGTTCCTCAAGCCTTCAAATTCCACGAAGACCTGGAGTATCTTGTCCTACAGAAGGGTATGTGCTAGCCCATTGCATACAGCCCAAACCACCCAAGCTGGAGGAAAAACACAGAAACCCTATGAAAATCCAGATTCTAAGTAGCAGCTTAGATGGGTTAGAGAAGAAAAAAAGGAAATTAAAAAAAAAGTTAAGCACAGGAATAGAAGCACAAAACTTATTTCAAGAATTTAGTAATTCAAGCAGAAGAACACTGATAATCAGAGTTAACAGTGACACAAACCTCCACTCTTCCTGGATAACTGAAACCCTTTAAAGCTCCAATATTGCATGCTGGACTATGCAAATGAAATTAAGACATCACAAATACGCCTTTGGTGGCCGAACTCATATGTCCATGCAGGACATCTGCTATTCCACTTCACAGAACATGGCTTCTATGTCCAGAAGAACCACAGCGACCACCTCCTCTGGTCTCCAGTGGAATACAAGATGCCAGACTGCCCTTTGATTTTAACTCCTGCTCAAGAGTTGCTTCAGCTAAAAATTGCTCAAATTTCAGCAATAAATTCTCTGCTAGGGGTTGGAATGGGCTCCAGGAAGCTCCTCATGTACTTGGTGCAAGTTCTCTGCACTAGGATGTGACACAAATCACACCAGAGCATCACTGCCAATTGGCAGGGCAGCTTCAGCCCCACAGCCAGGACAGGCAGAGCTCACAAAAATACCCTGTCAAGCATAGGCAAGGAAAAAAAAAGGAAAAAAACAAGAATGAATGAGTAGCATTCAGAAGACAAGCACTCTCTTAATCTGTATTTGCACAGCGACTAATACAACAAAGCCCATGAAGAGTTCAGTTTTTAAACAATATCATAATGCAAATATTTTCCTGCTGGCGCCTCTGCCATCGCCGAGGAGCCAGAGCTGCCAGCCGGGCCCCACACCTGGCTGGTCATGGAAAGGTAAGGAAGAGAGGACTCCCAGAAGACTGGGGCTCCCATAGCTCCTGCACACAGGAAGGGTAAATGGTTTAGGGCACAAAGAAGGTGTGTGTCTCACTCCTAAGGAGGAGGCAGAAGCAGAAAGCAAAACAACGCACTTCAGACCATGACAAAATAACATTGCTCCCCACATCTGATTCACAGGCAGGATTATTTAATAATAAAGACCGACACACTCACGTTTCTAAAGTACCTTGAGGGACTTCTCCAGTCCAAAGGCACTCTGTACTTTTGGATTTAAAGCTTTAGAAAAACATGTTGACTCCAGAATTATCTTTTACTCTTCATCTGTCTGCTCTGTGACAAATCCAAACAGAAAAAAAAAGCCTTTTGAGACATCTCATGACTACTCCAAACATGAGTGTTTGCTACACCTACAGCCTGCCCGGGTCAATCAGTCGCCTCTTGCAAGAGACCAGAATCTGTCTCTTTTTGAGGTACCACTCAGCAGCATCCCCACCAAACCCAACATTTAATGCACCTACTTGGAAAAGTTTATTTAGTAGGAACCAAGAAGGGAACTCTGCCCCTCTGAACAGCTCCATTAGTCTGGGTACAACTCCCCTGAAAACTCTCAGGAAAAGGCAAAGTACACACCATTTCTGGCTTCCCAGTCCTGCCACCTCCCTACAACCGGGTCTGGAAATTGTGTGGGCTCATGGATCAGGGCACTTGAAGTCTGACCTGGCTCACTGCTCAGTCCTGTGATCACCCACTTTGACACGAAGAAGGTGGGGTAAACAGGGTGGGGAAGGGGTCGATACAATCACCCCTTTTGGCAGCAGTCAGAGCAGATCCAGTATTTCACAAACCACATCCCGAGTTGAGCAGTCATCACTGTTACCCAACTCATGAGACAAAATCCTATTTCTCAAATCAGAAACACAGAAATCTGATGTGATATTTGTCAAGCAAGCACATGTTTCAGATTTGAAACTGCTTTATATGGCGAAACCATTCTATATAAAGACCACTTTATATGGTCTTTATATAGAATATATATATATCTGGTTTTCTATCAGAGGCTGCTGAAATCCCACCAAAGTGCATTGCAGAAATTAATCAGAACACCTCAGGTCTGGTTTAAGGTGCTTCTTTTGACAGCCATCCAAACACAGAAGCACATCTTTAAGAGTGCACTGGGATTACACATATGAGCTTTATGCTCACTTCCAAGAGTTTGAAAAAATCCAAACAGTGACATTAGATCCATTTCCTGGCATGACACTGCAAAGGACATTTCTGTAGAACATCTGTGCCAGTAAAGCCCTGAACACAGGAACTATGCACAAGGGGGTTTTCAAGGAGTTTGACATAAACTACATTGGGAATGACTGACGCTGGGCACATCTGTGAGGGCCTTCTCACAAATGCCATTTGACATTAGAGTACTGCTCTGCTAGCTGAAATTAGAGACTCCCCAGAGGTGCCAGAGGAGAGCATCAGGGCCAGGAGCTGAGCCAGCAAGCAAAACCACACAAAGCCAATATAATTTGTAACAGCCCTTCTTCGAGGCAGCCAGTACCTAACCTCAAGAGGTAAAACTCAGTAAGCCTTACTGCATTCGCAGGCAGATTGCTGAAATTAAAAATGAAAGACAGTGAGAAAAAGGAAACAAACGAATGTGCTGAGAGAAAGATGGTGTGCTCTTTGTGAAGGGGAGAGCCTCCTGCCCAGGGCAGCAGCCTGGAGGCTTCATAGAGACTCAGGCTGGGGGTCTCAGAACCACAGAATCAATCAGGTTGTAAAACACCTCTGAGGTCACCAAGTGCAACCTATGACCCAACACCACCTTGTCAACTAGATCATGGCATTAAGTGCCATGTCCAGCCTATCCTTAAACACCTCCATGGACCGAGACTTCACCACCTCCCTGGGCAGCCCCTTCCAATGTTTAACCACCCTTTCTGTGAAGAAATTCTTCCTAATGTCCAACCTAAACCTCCTGTGAAGCAGTTTAAGACTGTGGCCTCTCATCACTTGTTACCTGGGAGAAGAGCCTGACAACCACTTCGCTCCACTCTCCAGTCAGGGAGTTGCAGAAAGCAAGAAGGTCCCCCTCGAGCCTCTTTTTCTCCAGGCTGAGCCCCCACAGCTCCTTCAACCAGTCCTTGTGCTCCAGACCCTTCCCCAGCTCCGTTATCCTTCTCTGGACACGCTCCAGCCCCTCACTGTCCTTCCCGAATTGAGGGGCCCCTCTCCCGGCGCAGAGAGCCGGGGTGTCCCCCGCTCCGGCCGATACTCACATCCGCCCCACGCCCTCGTACATGCGGGTCTCGTCCACCAGCATCATCACCTCCGTGTCGGTGAGGTGCGCGTGCTTCTTGGTCTTGGTGAGCTGCTCGATCTGCAGGTCGGCCAGTTTCACCTTCTGCTGCGTGTCCATCACCTTGGCCTGCAGCTCCGTGAAGGCCTGGCCAGGGGAGAGCGCCGGGGTGAGGGGCGGCGGGGGCACCACCGGCCCCGGGCTGCGGGCACGAGGGGAACGGCCGGCAACGCCGGGACACGGAGGGGGACGCGGGTGGGGACACACACAGCGGGCAGGACGCACGGCGGAAGGGTGGGACACAAAGAGGGAGCACACGGGGAAGAGAGACACGCGGGCGGGGGTCTCGTACCTTCTTGAGCTCCAGGTCCACGGGCGCCGCCATCTTGTCGGCGCAGGGCGCATGCGCGGAGGGGCGGGGCAGGGAGGGCCGCACCGGCGGGCGGGGCGCGCGGGGGCCGCGGGCCGGGAGCGNCGGGCTGGGGGCTCCTGTGGGACCGGCACCGGCACCGACCGGGCTGGGGGCTCCGTGGGACCGGCACCGGCACCGACCGGGCTGGGGGCTCCGTGGGACCGGCACCGGCACCGACCGGGCTGGAGGCTCCGTGGGACCGGCCCCGGCACCGACCGGGCTGGGGGCTCCTGTGGGACCGGCACCGGCACCGACCGGGCTGGGGGCTCCGTGGGACCGGCACCGGCACCGACCGGGCTGGGGGCTCCGTGGGACCGGCACCGGCACCGACCGGGCTGGAGGCTCCGTGGGACCGGCCCCGGCACCGACCGGGCTGGGGGCTCCTGTGGGACCGGCACCGGCACCGACCGGGCTGGGGGCTCCGTGGGACCGGCACCGGCACCGACCGGGCTGGGGGCTCCGTGGGACCGGCACCGGCACCGACCGGCCCTGCGGTGCCGGCTACACCCGGTGGGGTTGTGGGGCCGCGACCACCCCCTCGGGCCGGCCCCGCATGGGTGTCTCCAGCCCGGCCCGGGCTGACGGCGCCGCGTGGGGTTGGGAGAAGGCCCGGAGCCCCCAGACGGGGAGAACCGTCCCTGCCTTAGCTGGGAATCATAGAACGTTAAGGAGTTGGAAAGGACCTTAAAGATCATCTCATCCCAACTCCCCTCTGCCATGGGCTGGGACACCTTCCACTATCCCATGTTGCTCCAAGCCCCATCCAACCCGGCCTTGGACATTCCCAGGGATGGGGCAGCCACAGCTTCTCTGGGCAACGTGCTCTCGTCCCTCACCACCCTCACAATAAAGAATTTCTTCCATATATCTAAACTAAATTGTCCTTCTTTCAATTTGTGCCTACTACTCCTTGTCCTCTCGCTACGTTCCTGATGAAGAGTCCCTCTCTGGCTTCCTTGGAGGCCCCTTCAGACACTGAAATGTCGCAATGAGTTCTCCACTCAAGCTTTTCTTTGCCAGAACAGCCCCAGCTCTCCATCTATCTACATAGAGGAAATTCTCCACTCCTCTTACCAACTTTGTGGCTTCCTCTTATCTTGCTCCAACAGTTCCATGTCTGTCTTATGTTGGAGACACCAGAACTGTACATGGTAGAAGGGAAGAATCACCTTCAACCTGCTGGCCAGGCCATAACACTACTGTCAGCCCCTGTCTCCTTGGCCACAGCCATGTCCATCAGCCCCATCACAGGAAGCACTGGAAACCTCAGGTATTGCTGTGTTCCCCCTTCCCAGACCCCAGGCTTTGCTGCCACAAAACTTGCCAGCTGCACAAGAGGGATGAAGCTCCACACTCGCCTCCTATGCAAGCTTAATGCTCACTGAGGGAGGGGTTTATTTCATACCTTATCAGAGCTCAAGTTTGGGCAAATGAGTCCAGAAAGCTCTGCAGATTCCGTACTACCTGACTTTCATGAGCACTTGTAGAAGTGGGTGTGGAAAGCAGCCTTTCAGCTCTCCCCTTTGCTAACTGGAGTTCCACAGATGCTGAGGGCAGGGCAGAGCTGGTTTCTCTGTGCCTCAAGGCTCTCTAGCAGAGCCAGCAACTCCCCCAATCCCACTTCCCCCCGGGGAAGAGGAAAGAACTGGTTTGGAGGTTATTTTTACTGCAAAGTAAGGAATCATTCCCAACCCATTGTATGAAGTGATACTTGCTGGAATTACCTCAGCTCCAGGAACCTCCAATCACCCCAAGAACAGCTGGGATTCCTTTCAAGAGGGGTGCGAGTCCACCTCTGGATTTTTTTTTTTTTTTGTCAAATCATAGAACCACCATAAGATTATTTGGACCTTTAGGATAATCCAGCCCACCTTCCAGGAGACCAGGTTGCTCAAAGCCACATTCAGTCTGGCCTTGAACACCTCCAGGTATAGGGCAGCCACGGCTTCTCTGGGCAACCTCTGCCAATGTCTAAATGCCAAATGCTGGCTTAAAACCAGGGACCATTCCCATTTGAATGGATCAGTGGCCAGAGTGGCTTTATTCGTACCAGAGGCAGCTTTCCTTGGTGAGCAGACACACGAACATCACACCTCCCAAGCACCGGCTGGCAAAGGTGAAGAAAATCTCCAAAATAATCCACATGGGGCCAAGCTGGGATGGATCCTGCCAGCAGCCCCTTGCACCTCACTGCTCCCCAAGGATGGCAGAAGCTGATCCAGCAGCCCTGACCACACACTCAGGGTCTCTGCTGCTGATGGCAGTACCCCACCGGCATGGAATTGGTGCTGAATGCAGCCTTCAGAATTCTGACTCTTTTCCACCTCCATGATTAAATTAACAACCCAAGTGTTTGTTACAAAGTGTTATTTATTAGAATATTACATTGCACTTAAAAAATAAGGGACGTCTGACCCTGTCATCTTGACCTACATGAAGGATGCAGGGCCAGACCTACAATAAATATAAATACTATGTACAGTTTATCTAAAATAAATATATAATTTAAAATGAAAAATATCTTGTTAAATAGCTGTTACCCTCCCCCCCTCTCCTGCGGCGAAGGAAGCCCCGAGCCCGGTCTCCTCCCTTTCACAGCTTGTTCCTCGGCACACACCGCAGCGGACGGAGGGGCCCTGTGCCCCCGGTCAGCACCGCTCCCGAGCCCGCTCCGTGCCGGCGATGCCCCCGGAGCCGCCGCAGTGCCGCCGCTGCCCGACCAGCCCCTCCGCGGGTGCCGTCCTGGTGCTCCGGCGAGCCCCCAGCGCGCCGCAGCCCCGTGCCGCTGGCGCCGCGGTCTCGCCTCTTCCAGGAGGTAGAAGTGCATTAGTGCCGACCCCTGCAAGAGAGAGGGGGGAGAGTCACACCACGATCCTGGGCTGCTCTGCCGCAGAGCAATCCCTGCACGGTGGGACAGAGCTGCCGTCCCACCCAGCCCGGCGGGAGAACCCTCGTGCCCACCCGAGCCCCAGCGGCCGCTCGCCGCCTCTCCGGGCTGGAGCCGGGAGGATGGGAGCCGAGATACCCCACCATGCCTCCCTTCCAGGGACCACAGCACCTATTCCCCTGGACACCCCAGTAATCCCCAGGGTAAAGGGGACAGTGAGGAAAGCCTTGTGCCAAGTGTCCTTCCGGAAAATTCAGCTCCTATGAACAGCTAAAATTCCCACCCCCAACACTATGACGAACATGACAGAAATCCTCCGAAGGCATTACTTCATCCTCACAAAGAACAATGACTTTTCTTTTTTTTTTGAAGAAAAGAAGTAACTGCAATATGCATGACCACATCTAACGTCAGGATTTAGATGAGACCAGAGGAAGTTTGACAGCTTTTCAGCACCCGGCCCTGCAGCCAGCCCTGGGGCAGCCAGAGGAACATGGCAGGGGCTGGCAGCAAGATTCCCCTGTGCCAAGCTGATAGGCACTGCTCTGGTGCAAGTAATAAGCAGAGTGGGAACGAAAAGGAAAGGGGTTTTTTTACACACATATATAAATAGAGGCAATATCTAAGGAGGGGAAGTGACTCAGAGGGTCAGAGAGGGAGCAGAACAAGTGGGAAAAAAAACCCTAAACAAAACAGAAGCAGCTTCCCTACTGCCAAACACCCCCAAAGCATGGAACACCAGCACGGAGCAGGGAGTTGGGATTAGAAAGAAGGAGGTAGGAGTGATAGGGGTGGCTGGGGACAGGGATTTCAGCAGGAAGGGGAGAAAAGAGGGCTGGATCCCCACAGGGCAGCCCAGGCTCTCAGGCCAAATCCAGCCAGCCATTTCTCCAGGCTCAGGCTGCCTTCAGCTCCTGCCTAGCTCTGGCACGGGAACCACACAGCAGTCCCAGCCAGCATGAACAGCAGAGCCCTCGGATGTCCACCAGCCCCACTGCTGCCCCGTGCCCAGCCAGGGGCTCACCTCGCCAGCACCTGGCATCCTCAGTGATTCACAGTGATGCCCAGCTTGATTTTCTCTTCGTTTTCTACATCGTAGCCACCCCTCTTGTGACACCTGCGAGGCCAAGCAAAGGGATGCTCAGGGCATGGAGAAGTCCCTGCCACCCTCCTCTTGTGCATGATGTTCCCAGGGTCACAGATCTGAGAGCTCAGTGCCATCCCACTCACCTGAGCATCAGCAGGGCTGCGATGATGATGAGACACAGGGAGGACAGGACAACAGCAACGACAGCCAGGGCTGTGGTGTGGTCGTATGCACTGAGTGGGTGCTCCACTGGCAGCAAGAGGCCGTGGCAGCGCTCTCCATGATACCCTGGCTGGCATCTGGGCAAGAAGGAGTCGTAAAGTCAGTGCTGAGCAAGGACAGGAGGTCTTCGTGTCCCCCACACCCCATGGGAAGGTGATGTCTGTGTGCTCTGCCTTAGCCAGCACCCTGCCTGTTCCCCTCGGTCCCCACGCCCCTGAGCTGGGAGGTCTGGTGTCACCATCATTTCTATTGTACCAGTAAATTAAACTTCTCCTGCACCAAGTGAAGACTCCTAGAAAGGTTGAGCTCTCCCCCAGTAGAAGGCACTGGGGTCAGTGCTCTTCCCAGTCACCCCAGGTAGACACAGGTTGCCCAGACCACCTCTGGAAGTGGGAAGGGAGCAGTGAGGTAGCTGGCCCAGCATTTCCCATGGAGCAGGATGTCCCTGCACACCCTGCCAGCTGAGAGGTGTCCCATCCCTGGAGACTTGGGAGGTTGTTCATGTAACAGAAATAACGCTCCACACAGGCTGGGAGGCTTCCAGCCCTCCCTGAGCCACATTGCACTGATGCAACCAGATATATATATCCCTCTATATCCAGCACCACTGACCCTCAGGCTGATCTCCAAGCCACACTCAGCCCAGCCCTCCTCCTGGGCTCACAATGCCACATGCCAGCATCACCTCCTAGGCACAACAGCAAGGCTGGGCATATGGCAAAGGTGCAGGACCCAGTCCAGCAGCATCTTCATTCCACCCTGTGCCCCAGGAAGCAACATCCCAGGAGATCCTGTGACAGAGGAACCGCCAGCCACCAAGAGTAGCCGCAACTGAGTGACACCAGTCAACAAGAGGCCTCTTTATCGGAGGAGACTGGGGCAGTTGGCCACTGTTACTAAAAACTGTGATGGCTCTGGGAGATGCCAGGGGCTGAAGAGATCCAGCCAGCCCCCAAATCCCTGCTGCTTGCCTGTGTCCCAGGTTCTCTCCCAGCCCCAGGGATCTGCACAGGCTGTCCCAGTCCTAGGCAAGGGTGTTGCAACCCGCATTGTGCTGGGTCACCAACCCAATCTGAGCCTGTAAAGATCTCCTCTCACTGGCAGTCCTGAGTCCCCCATGCAAGGGCCCAACTTCATGACAGCTTCCATAGGGAGAAACTAGGGAGTTAGAGGAGCTCTGTGGAGCTTGATCCCTGCGGATTGCAGATCCTGTGGGCACCATAAGCCAGGGAGCTATTATCTTCCCTGGGCTCAAGGCTGGGTGGCTCAGAGGATTGATAGTGAAGAACAAAGCCTCTTACATTCTGCCAGCTCAAGTCCTGCCCACGTCAGCGGGGATCAAATATGCACCCCGGGGTATTTCCCGCAGTAGCAGTGCTGCATCCAGGTGCCCCAGCAGCAGGCAAACACTTTCTCCTCCACTTGCCTCATCTAGTCCCTGCTTGTTCTGCACCCCAGAGGGTGGACAAGGAGGGGTACACAGCCCTGTCTTTCATCAGGCCAAAAGGACAGCTTGGGCATGGCTTTGGTAGCCTGTCCCCAAAGGTGCTACCTCCACTCTGCTTTGCTGGTAGCACGGCAGAGATGCTCCTCCCACCTGGGGCTGGGGTCTGGGCTGGCCAGACCCCAGCCCTATACAGCATTCTGCAGCCCCCAGCTCGGCCAGAGCTCACCGTGCTGGCAGGGAACGCTGGCTCCAAGGCCGTGACAGGTTTTGGGGGAAGGGTGGACACGTCTCAAGAAGTACAAGGAAGAGGCCAAGCCAGAGTTGTCCCTGCTCGGATAGCGAACAAGCGCTAAAAATATCTCTGCTTTTCCTCTGCCCATCCTGGAGAATTGAAGGAACCGTGACTAAGGCTCCCCCCGCACAGGCACACGCCAGCAACTCACATGCAAGAGGGAGCTCCCAGCTCTCGGATGTACTTGCACTCGCCGTGAATACAGAAATCTTTGTACTTCCGCAGGCACGGGTCTCTCTTCTTCCCCAGACCTTTGCCTTTTCTTCTTTTATTGCCGTTCCCTTTCTTCTTGGGAGTAACGAGGCCTTGAGGCTTTGACAGGAAGGCAACTGAAAAACAATTTGGGAAGGAGAGAACAGCAGTCAGATCAGCTCCACGTGCCAACCAAAGGGAAGACAGAGCCACATCCCAGGGCTGCCACAACTGCTCAGCCCTGGCTCCCTCAGCCCTTTGTGCTGGGAGCTGCCCCCGAGCCCGGGGTGGGGAGGCATTTTTTTTTTTTCAGCTCCTCACAAATATCATGGCCTTTCCAATTCATAAGAACAATTCTCAAGGAAAGAAAGGAGTTAGGCAGGGGGAACAGAGCTTTATACATCTCAAATGCTGCTATTATATGCACCAGTTTCCACTGAATACAGAACATTGCTAATTGCCCCTTTATCTGGCCTTTATTTCCCTGACAAGCACAGGCTTTTCTAAGACCCTATTCATGGCTCTGATGGACTCTCCTTCCCGTGGGCACATGGGTGCCTTGCTCACCCCAGGGCAGGATTAAAAGAGCAAGCCTGCCTTAAGTTTTGGTTTTGCAGAGCCCAAGAGAGGGTGAGGGCATCGTTCCCATGAATTACAACGGTATGTTTTAATTGCGGTGCAGTAACCAGCGGCTTTTGGTGCCTGGCCAGCCCCCTGCTGGGTTGGTGGAAACGAGAGCACCAAGCTCCTCACCCAGACACAGCCCAACACTAGCAACGCTACGGGAATTGTTCTTAAGACGTGCAGATGACAAAAAAAAATCAGCTCCCAGCTTGATCTCAATAGGTGCTGGAGAGCACTCACTGCTCCAAGGGGGATTTTTTAGCTCCCCCCGAGCTACGGTCCTCAGTAGCTCCGGTGAACTAAGCCCTGGGCTGCTCGGGGAGGAGAGTGCAGCAGAGTCCAACCTGGCAAGTTTTAACCTGCCCAGTTCCTTCCCAGCCACTTCCTGACAGCGCCAGCGCCTCTCATGCTGGCATACACCGGTTGCACACCTAGCAGTTATTTCGACATCCTCCACACTGCGCCTGGAGAAAACCGATACTCCAGGAAACTCTGCGGCTTGGAGAACCCCCGCGATGAGGCTGACAGCAGAGGCTGTTCCGTCCCCTGCGTCCCCTGCCCTGCGAGTTGTCTCCCAGCCATGGCCAGCCGACACACACTGCTGCGTTTCCCGAGGGCTGAGTCCCCCCGGTGCGAGTGGCTCAGCCCGGTTTTGCCAGCTTTTTGTCAGAGTCTGCTGGCACAGCCAGAAAGCAAAGAAAAACACGTGAAAATGGGAGGGTGAGCTGTACCGGGCAGAGCACGCTCCTGGCACCAGGTACTGCCCTCGGCACGCCGCGTGTGCGAGGCACGGGTACATGTCACCCCCTCAGCCCGCGATGGTCCCCCGTCCAACTCCCACGAGAGTCCCCAGGACACTCTCTGGTGCCAGCCCGGGGCAAGCAGCCCGGCGTGGCTGCTCGGGAGCCCCAGAGAGCGGCAGTGCCCCCACCGCCCCCGTGGCGGGGCCGCCGGCTGACGAGCCCTGCCGCGGAATGAGGAGCAGCCGCGCGTGGGCGGCGGTGACTCGCGGCGGCCCCCGCGCCACGGCCACGGCCGGGAGGGCAGCGCGGGTGCCCGGACACGGCAACCCCGGCCACGAGGGGCTCTGTCTCCTCCCGGCCGAGCAGCTGAGGCTCGGGAGCCCCTGGAACCCGCCCTGCCGGGGACTTCAGGAGCACGGAGAGCCCCTGGCAGGAGCGCCACTGCTCCGTGCTGGTGCCCCACGGGCGAGTCCCACTCGGGTCTGCTGCCGCCGGGTACCTGGGGACTGCTCCCACCCACCACTACAAGTCCCTCCGAAGCGGAGCCGGAGCTGCTGCCGGGGCACCCGCGGGTCTGAGCCGAGCTCAGCCCGGCGCCTTCGCGAACTCTCCGGCTCCAACTGCTCCCAGCCCAGCCCGTCCCGCGACCCCGGCCCCGCCCTGGGACCCCTTATCCCGTCCATACCTCTCGGCAGCTCGCTGAAGTCGTTCCCCGAGGCCGCTCCGCCGCCCTCCTTCTCCGGGCTGCCGCCGAGCAGCGAGGCCGTGGCCGGGACCGGCACCCCGCCGCCGCCGCCCTTGTGCAGCACCTCGTTGTGCAGCTCGTCCCGGCGCAGCCCGCCCGCCGCCGCCGAGCACACTGCGGAGAGAGCGGTCAGGAGTGGGGGCTGACACTGCCCTACCCGGGACCCCCCACGCTGGACAGGGGTCAACCTCCCCTCCTGCCCACACCCGGGACCAGGATCGCGTTGCCCGCGCCCAGGACCGGCCATGCCCGCGTTGCCCAAGACCATTCCCCCCACATGTTCGGGACCCTCCAGGCGAGCGCGGCGCTGGGATGCTTTGCCCGTAGCCGGGACCCTCCCCACGCGAGCCCGTACCTGCCGCCAGCAACGCTTGGATCAGCACCGCCCGCCCGTCCATGACCCACGGGCACACACGTCCAGCCCTTGCCGCGCTCCGCTCGGTCCCGCAGCAGTGCCCGCTCTCCGGTAGGGCGGCCCCGCGGCGGGTAGAAAGCTGCGGGCGGCGGGGCGGGGCGGGGAGGGGCTGAGCGACCGCCCCGCCCCCGGGAGGGCTTCCCCGCCGCCCCGGGGGCGTCCCGCTGACCGGGACCGGCACCAGGACCTGGTGGGTTCTCCTCGCTCAGGAGGCGGGCCAGAGATCCAACAGCCACCGCCGCCCCGGTGCCGCTCCGCGCTGCGGGCTGGGCTGGGCGGTGAGAGCCTGGAGAGAAAAGGGTCTCTGCAGGGCGCAGAGAGCAGGAGATGGCCAGGGGAAAGTGCGGCCCCAGCCAGGGGGAGAGGAGGGTGATCCCGATGGTCCCCGTGGCCCCACGCCCCGGCTGGCAGGTGCCCGAGGGTGCTGGGGGAGCGAGTGCACCTCATAAGAGGAGCATGAGGCGAGAGGCAGGACCTCAGGACTCAGGGCTGCACCTCTTCCTGGCCCTGGGGATGGGATGACCCTCAGAAAGGGGACAGACTGCCACCCATGTGCCACTGCAGCAGCGGTGGGACAGGGAGGTGGTGGCAGTCTGAGATGGCAGCAGAGACCCTTTCTGTCCCCAGGGCCCCCTTTGGGCCCCTATGCAGCCCAAGTGATTGAGTCACAGCCTCGTCTCTCAACAACCCCCCAGCCAGCCACTGTCCTCGTCCCTGTCCCAGCCTGCTGTGTTTGGTCACTGCCAGAGCTTCCCCATCCCCTTCACCATGCCGGCAACCGTGTGCTGTGTTTGGCCCCATCCTCAGCACAGGTGACAGTGCAAAAAATGTCACTGCCGTCAGCACCAGCAGAGTGCAGGGTCCTGCCCCAGCCCCCCTTGGGCCAGCAGAGGCTCCTGGCTGGTTCCTCGAGGTCCTGAGCCCCCAGCCCACGGCTGGTTTGGGCTCAGCTAGGCATGAACAAATATTCCTGCCATTGTTGTTGCCGTCTCCAAGGAATACCACCGGATCTGGCACTCCCCCCGCTCACACCCTCCTTCTTGCTCAGACTTGACTTTTGCAATTGTTTGCTGGATGTTTTTCCTTCCGCCTCCTCCGGCCATCAGGAGCCCAAAGTCTTTGGCAGCGGAGCGAGGTGGTGGCACGGGCGAGGAGGAGCCGTGTCCCTGGGCAGTCCTGCACACTGGCTCTTGGGGAGGTCCCCATGTTGGGATGGAATTTTTTGCCCCTGCCAGTCCCCCACCACGTCCCCAAGGCCGGCTGGGCGTGCGCGGGCAGTGTGTGCGGGCAGCATTGCCGGCTGACCTGGCACCTCGGGAGAGGGAGGTGCCAGCTCACGTCAGCTGCCAGGGAGGCTGCTGGCACAGAGGGTTGGCAGCGGGCAAGGGTGGGGGGGGGATGTGTGCAGGCTGCTGATCCTGCCTGCCTCTGCTTCCTGCCTCTGCCTCCTGCTGCCTCTTCCCCTCTGCCTCCCACAGCCTCCCATGACCCCTGTACCCCTCCTGCAGCCCCTCACAACCTCCCTGCTTGCACCTGCTGCCAGTCATGCCCATCTCATGCTGCTGAGGCAGCCCTCACAGCAGCGGGAGGTGAACCCCTGGGAAGGTTTGGGTGCCTCATGGCATCCCTGATGCTCCTTATCGGTGGGTCCTAATGCCAGGGGTCTTCCCATGGTCCCCACCCCAGCTAGGGGCAACCCTCCACACACCATGGTACCCACTGGTATGGCAGAGCAAACAGTCTGAACACCCTGGGCCAGATCCTTGGCCTCAGTTCCTGCGAGGCAGGTACCAGCACCTCAGGAACCCACACTCCCACCCGCACTTCCCCAAAAAGTGACTCTGCCGTGGTGGTGCCTGGCCCTGCTCCAGCTGCTCCTGGGGTGGATCCTGTCGGGTCCAGCGGGCTCCAGCACAGCCCGGCCGTGCCGGAGCGGCGGGTGTTTGTGGTCCCGCCGCCATGTTTGCAGTGCACACAGCCCCGCGGTTTGTTTGCAGGGGGCCGAGAGGCCAAGCGTGGTGGCAGTGGCGGTGGTCACGGCATGGGCACAGCGAGCACCGGCGCTGCTCTCTTCTGGCAGCGCTGTGGAGGCCCTGCCATGTCCCTGTCCCTGTCCCTGGCAGGGTGCTGCAGCTGTGCCCACGTCCTTCCCCCTCCGTGTGCTCACCTGCTGCAGCTCACACAGAAGCCTTCCAAACACCAGCGCGGCCACTGCCCTGACACCATCCTGGCCCTTGCTGCCAGCCCTGCCACTGGCAGCCCCTCATTTCCCCACTCTGGATTTGCTCAGCGGTGCCACTTCCTTCCCCAGAGCACGTCCCTGTATCCGCTTTCCCAGGAGGACCTGCCATGGGCCGTGCCACCCCTCCTGCCACGGGCACAGCACCCTCGCACAGGCACCGATAGTGCCACCAGCTCTCCAGGGCTGGCTCTGCCACCCCCTCACCAATGCCTTGCATGGTGCAGACAGGACTGGGAGCACACTGGTCCCCATGAACATCCTTGTCCACACAGGTCACCTGCAGCAGGCAGGTGGGTCCCCTGGTCCCTGGCCCAGGTGGGCAGCTGGACATGGCAGGACACAACCATACTGAGACCTGCGGGGCTGACCCTGCTGTTTTGAGATGGTTGTTTTGGGCTTGGCTCCTGTGTGTTGGTTTGTGGTCAGTTTAAACCAGCTCACAGCTGTTATAAGGTGTGGGATGAGTGGGATCCTGTGAGTGCCGGAGAGGAGCCCACGCCTGTGGCTGCCGGTGCCGGTGGCCATGCGAGCCCACGTGCCCGGGGCGGGTGGCACGGCTCTCCGGGCAGCAGACAGCTGCTCACAGCCCAGACCAGAGTGCAGCAACCCTGGAGCTCCCTCACAGGCTTTCGGCTGCAGCATCTTCCCCTCCAGCACGGCCACAGCGGCCAGGCGAGCTGGTGCCGCCCTGCAGTGGGAGGAGAGGGGGGACGTCACCTGCCCGCCGCTCTTCATCCAGCTCAACCAGCTCCTCAGCAGCCCGGCGGGGCTGGAGTGGAGGGAGATGGCCAGGTAGGCACACCTGCGAGAGCCAAGCTGCTGGGCCACGCTTTGGGAGCCCAGCCTTCCAGCTCAGCTGGAGTCCAGGGCATGTCCCGAGGCTGGCGGTTCCTCAGGCTCAGCCCCAAGGCAGGGCTCTGCCCCGCCAGCATCCACGCTGGGCTGACTTAATTTCATGGGAGAGGGCAGGATGTCCGGCAGGCCAGGGACAGTGCCCTTCCTCCTGCTCCTCTCTGCTGCCTCTCCAAGGCTCCAGCGGCTGCGCCGGGGCCGGGATGTCCCCGCGCCCCATAGCACCCCTCCACCACCCGGCAGGGACACGGGGACGTGGGCCACAGGGGTCTGGGGACAGCAGTGGGTCTTCGCCCGGGGTCGGAGGGTCTGTGGGGACCAAAGCCGCCGGGCTGCTGTCCCCACAGGGCTGCCCCTCGGCAGGAGCCTGCGGCGCCGGGGCACGCTCTGCCCGTGCAGCACGACGAGCACCCCGCGGCTGCGCGCCCACCCACGGGGACAAAGGGAAGCTCTGTCTGTGCCCGGCGTTAAAATATTTGGCATGGCCCGAGCGTGGAAACAGCTCAAGACACTTCTGTTCTGACTCCAGCAAGCGCTGCTAATGGCAGGGCCACCCCCAGCCCCAGCACAGCTGGGGAGGAATGGATGGGCTGGGAGCAGCCCCGTGGAAAATGACTGGGGGTGCTGGTGGGTGACAGATGGGCATCGGCCAGCACTGTGCACTCACAGCCCAGAAAGCCGAGTGTATCCTGGGCTGCACCACGGGCAGCAGGGTGAGGAGGGGGTGCTCCCTCTGTTCTGCTTTGGTGAGACCCCCCTGGGGCACCACATCCAGCTCCTGTTGAAGTGCATCCAAAGGAAACCATTGAAGTGATTCAAAGGCTGAAACAGCTCTGTTGGGACAGCTCTGCTATGGAGACAGGATGAGAGAGGTGGGGTGTTGTTCAGCTTGGAGAAGACAAGGCTCAGGGAAAACCTTAGAGCCTCTTCCAGGGCCTAAAGGAGCTCCAAGAGAGCTGGAGAGGGACTTTGGTCAAGGGTCTGGAGTGGTAGGACAAGCAGGAATGTCTTCCTACTGCCAGAGATCAGTGTTAGATGGGATATTGGGAAGAAATTCTTCCCTGTGAGGGTGGTGAGGCCCTGGCACAGGATGCCCAGAGAAGCTGTGGCTGCCCCATCTCCGGAAGTGTTCAAGGCCAGGTTGGATGGGACTTGGAGCAACCTTGTCTAGGGGAAGGTGTCTCTGCCCATGGTGGAGGGGTTGGAATGAGATGAGCTTTAAGGTCCCTTCAAACCTGAACCATCCTCTCATCTCATGACAGTTGGAATTCCCCTGATCAGATCTTAGCGAGGTGTGGGTCTGCAGGAATAGGGGCATGACCACTTTGTCTGCCCAGCTGCCCCTGTGCTGTGAACCAACTGCAGGCCCCTCTGAGCCACCCAAACCCCTCCCTGCCTGTGCCAGCCCCATGCTAAGCTCAAAGATGGACCCAGGCTCCAGCTCCCACTGCCTGGCATGGGGCACAGCACCTACCCTGCTGCTGATCCCCCACATCTCCCTGGGCAGGTGGATAAAGTTCGAGGAGAAGGTGGAGGACGGTGGGGAGCGCTGGAGCGCGCCCCACGTCCCAGCTCTCCCCCTGCACAGCCTGTTCCAGCTGAGGACGTGCCTGCAGAAGGGGACGATGCTCCTGGATCTGGATGCCACCAGTTTCAAGGAAATAATTGGTACATGCGGGATGCAAAGGTCATCTCCTGGCATGGGCTGGTCACCAGAGAGGGACAGGCCACCAGGAGATGCCTATAGCACAGCACTGATGAATGACAGCTGGGTATCTGGGGGGGCTGTCTGCTACTCCAGCTGAGGGGGTTTTTCCCTGGGCAGCTCCCCAGTGGGCAGCGAACCAGGGGGACTCAGAGCTGTCCCTGTCCCTGATGCAGACAAAGCACTTTCTGGGCAGCCCGAGGAAGCAGAGCTGCAGCCTGCACTGAGGGAGCGCCTGGCAGCCCTCCTGCTCCTCCAGCCGCAGCACCAGCCTACAAAATCCCTGCTGCAGCTCCTTGCCGAGCTTGGTCTCTCTCCCTGCCGAGGTAGGAGACCCGGCTGTCCCACCAGGCATCCTCCTGCTGCCTCCAGCCCGGGGCAGCACCCACGCTGGCCGTTCACTTGCACATGGATTTTGCTGCTTCCTCTCTTTCTCTACAGGGAAAGACAAAGGCAGGTCTGAGTCCAGAACCCAGATCTCCAACACACCTCTTGAGGAGCAGGTACGGCAGCATGGAGCTGGGCTGGGAGCAGCTACTGCATCCTGAATGCCCAGCCACGGCATCCTGGGTACCCAGCTGCTGCGTCCCTCTCCTTTCAGCTGAGGAACAGATTTAAGAAGAAGGTCCTGCCGGGGGCCGAAGCAGCCCACGTTGCTGTCGGGGAAGTTGAATTCCTGGAAAAGCCCTTTGCTGCCTTCATTCGCCTCAGGTGTGCGGTGTCCCTCGGCTCGCTGGCTGAGGTTTCTCTTCCAAGCAGGTAACAGAGCATGGCCGGTGGCCCTGTGCCCTCCTCTGTCCCTGTCTCCCCATTTCCTCCCACACCAGGCAAGGCTTTGCTTGTCCAAAGCAAAGGGAATGGCACCCAGTGCCACATGCAGTCCCAGAATCCTGTCTCACTGCTTCCCCTCCTGCTTTTCCCAGCGTCTTAGGAGCATTCCAGAATGGCTGAGTGTGGGGCATCTGTTGGGCAGCCTGGAAGGGGCATCCCCTGTGTCATTCCCACTCTGCGTTCCCTGTCCTTAGTCGATTCTGGATGCTCTCCACTTACTGCTGGGAGCATGGGAGCTGGCAGCGGGGGTGGGATGAAGGTTTTTAGAAACCTCTTGCCCTCCCACTGTTCTCCTGATTGGTGGGATGGGGTGGGGGAGAGGAGCAGGGCAGGAGGACCCCATGGTTTCCCCGTGCCTGAGGAATGCATCGTCTGAAGCCGTGAGGGGAAAAGGGCAGTGTGCCTCCAGCTGGGGACTTCCTTAGGAAGCTCGCGGAGGAAGCAGGCGGGGATCAGAGGGACATTGCCACCTCCTGGTCACTCTGCCCAGAGCACCCGTCCTCCAGGAGCTGGGAGGAGCAGGACATGCATCCACCTACCTGCTGCTCCCTCCTCCGCGGGAGCTGGGTGGCAAATCCCCGTGAATGCCCCTGGGTCTCGAGGGTTCCCTTCCCCTGTATTTTCCTCCCCCAAACCAGAGTGGAAGGGAGACCTTGTCCCTACTCATGCCTTTGCCCTCGGCGCCATCCCCTTTGCTGGCCATGCCAGGCTGTTCCACAGGTGCAGCCGCCGCCTCAGGGTTGTCTCTCATCCAGATCCATCTCTAGGGTCTTAAGGTTTTCTCATGGCCTTGGTGCAGATGCCTGGGTGAAAGCAGTCCCACGTGTCACCTCTTGTCCCTTTGGAGCAGGCTCCGGAGGCCTTCAGCATCAGGGGGTTGTCAAGTCCCACTTGCACTGCCAGAGGAGTTTCCCTGCCCCCTCTGTGGGGGTTTGCTCAGGATACAGTCACTGGAACTCTTGACAACCTCAGGGTTTCAGGACTGTAACCATTTCTGCCAATTTTTGAAAGGCGTGGAGGACTCAGTTGAACATTTGTCTGGACTGTCCCTCTGGAGATTTTGCACCATCCTCTGAAGTGTGGGATTTTCACCCTATTTTATCAAGGGCTCTGAGCACTCTTTCCAGTCTCCTCCCATGTCCCCAGAGTCCTGTCAAACCTGCTGCCTGTGCTGCTGGCAAGCTCTCTTTCCCTAACACTCCAGCATCCTGCCTGCGAGCAACATTCCCAGGAAAATGATGCCACAGACACCCCCAGCTGAGGATTTCTCCTCCTCTGTCCCAAAGACCTGTTCCCCCACACCTCCCAGTCTGGATTTCTGCAGACCCTTGTGAACCAGCCAGGGTCCTGGTGTCCCATGGTCTCTGTGAGGTTTCCATGCAGTGGCAGCAGACACTGCAGACATGTGTCTTGTCTTCTGCCTCTGACCCCACTTTTAGGGTGGCAGAAGCCCCCTAGGCCTGCCCAGCCACCATCCCCAGCATCCCCACATCCCCATGGTCCCCCCACCAGAGAAGCATCCCCTGGGGAGGAGAGGGCTGCTCTGAAGATGTGCTGTCTTGCCACAGGTTCCTCTTCATCCTGCTGGGCCCCCCCAAAGTGAAAGCCTACCATGATGTTGGCAGGGCCATGGCCACACTGCTGACAGATGAGGTAAGCCTGGTGCAGCACCCATGGATGGGATGGGCCTGGAATGGGGACACCAGGACTCCTCTCCTCTGCAGGCTGCAGTGGAGGGCAGAGGATGGGATGAGCTGGGGGCTTCCCTTGCCCAGGATAAGAAAACAAAAGCTTGGGTGGGTTTGCAGGATGTAGGGCACCCGTTGCCCTGAAGTGGATGGGTTTGTTTCCTGGTGATGGCTGCAGGCTGGGAGGAAGGTTCCAAGTGGATTAATGCAGGGACATGGTGGCTAAACCACAGCATCTCCCCACAGCTCTTCCAAAGGGTTGCCCGGCAGGCTGAGCACCGAGAGGACCTCATCGCAGGGATAGAGGCATTCCTGGATGAGCTGATTGTGCTTCCTCCTGGGAAATGGGACCCTAGTGCCCGAATTCCTCCACCAAGCTGTCTGCCATCTCCACGCAGGAGGTGGGCTGGAGGGAGGGCATCCCAACCCCTGACACCCCCTCTGCAGGGTCCTGCAGGGGTACCTCTGCCTGGGACATTGGAACTTCCTTCTCTGTGGGGATGAAGCTGCCCAGGAGCAGGGGTGTCGTCCCAGCCAAGCCCCTCCACAGGTCCCTGCTTTGGTCCCTGCTGCTGTTAGCTCTCCTGTCCCACTTGGCAGTGGATGGCAAATCCCCCCCACGTGCCCTCCAAAGGGAGCTGACAGGATCACTGGTATTCAGCACTTGGATGTGAAACTCATCTTCTGAGCAGGACACCCTGGGCTCTGCCCAGCTCCTCCACTAAAACTAGTCCTGCAAGGGCTGGCTCCAGGGCTTGCCAGAGGAAATCATGGTTGGGTTGGAAGAAACCTTCGAAGGTCATCATCTGCCATCTCTCCTCCTCTTCCTGATCTTTCTCCTCTCCATTATCAGGGGATACACAAGGCCTGTTTGCATCCCTGTCCTCTCTCCATTCTCCCTTTCCCATCCTAGCGTCCCCTAAATGCGGCTGGGTCGTGAGGGTCCCAAACTGAAGCCAGTTGTCTCAGGCTCTGCTCTGCCACAGGACCGCCGTGGACCCGCTGGACCATCAGCCACACGGTAATGGGGACATGACAGCAGCCGGGGACAGAGCCAGCGCAGGGCACCCACGCTCTGGGGAGGAGTTGGAGAGGACAGGCAGGTCAGTGTCTGGAAGGGCAGTGGGAGGTGCAGCAGGGTGCTGGATTTGGGGCAGGTCACTGGTTCTCATGGAGCCACCGTGTCCAAGCCCCTCTGAGCTGCTGTATCCAGGGGAAGGGACTATCCCTCGCTGTGCAGCTCTCTGGGGGGTTTGCTCTGAGATATCCCTCCTCTGCCTCAGGCTTTTTGGGGGGCTGCTGCGAGACATCCGGAGGAAGGCACCATGGTACTGCAGCGACTTCTCCGATGCCCTGCACCCTCAGTGCCTCTCGGCAGTGCTCTACATCTACCTGGCCACAGTCACCAACGCCATCACCTTTGGGGGCATGCTGGGGGACGCAACCGCCAACATGCAGGTCAGTGTGGCTGCGGGGTGCCTGGCACCAACCCTACTCAGCCCAGTTCAGAGGGCCTCTGGCTGCCCACCTCCTACCAGCATCCCCAGGACATCCTGAGCGTCGCCTGAATTCTGCCTCCTTCCCCCGTGGTCCCCAGCACTGACCCTGTATTCTGTGCTGCTGGGGGGAGAGGCCCACAGCCCTCCTGCCTGCCGTGTGCCTGGCACCTGGCACCCTTTCCCTGCATTTCAGGGGGTGCTGGAGAGCTTCCTGGGCACAGCCTTTGCTGGCTTCATCTTCTGCCTCTTTTCGGGCCAACCCTTGACCATCCTGAGCAGCACCGGCCCCGTGCTCGTCTTTGAGCGCCTCCTCTTCTCCTTCAGCCAGTGAGTTCACTGCCAGGGATGGATCCTCAGCCCACCGTCCCCCGGCTGGGGCGTGGGCCACCATCACTCCAGGCGAGTGTTATTGGCGAGGCTTTGAGCCACCCTTTCCCCCAGGGAGCACAGCCTGGACTACCTGGAGTTCCGCCTCTGGATTGGGCTCTGGGTGGCCTTTTTTGGTGTGGTGCTGGTGGCCACCGAGGCCAGTCACCTGGTGCGGTACTTCACCCGCTTCACCGAGGAAGGCTTCTGCGCACTCATCAGCCTGATATTCATCTACGACTCCCTGAAGAAGATGCTGAGCCTGGCAGATGCCTTCCCCATCAACTGGCAGTACCGGCTGGACAACGTCACCTCCTACAGCTGCACCTGCAACTTGTCCAGCCCTGGTGAGCCCAAGCAGCCGTGGGCGGGTTGCTGCTGCCCCAGGATCCCACTGGGAACCTGTTGCCTGTCTGGATGGGGGAAGGCACTGGAGGAGGAGGCTTTTTAATCCCATCCTCACCTGCCTGACCACGTTGCACCGTCCTCCACTTCCCTCTGTACAGTCTGTCCATCTCTTCCTGCCTCCCAGAACCGCCCAGGAACCAGGCAGGGCAGTAGAGAGAGCAAGGAGAGCCTTGGCCCATCTTCTATGCCTCCAGGATGAGGGATGCCAGAGGCTGGAAGGGGGAACCTGGATGGGTTTGCTCTGCCATTTCCAGCCCACTCTGTAAATCAGGGGGTCTTTTCTGAGCCTTGAAGATGTGGCCCTGGAAATGACATGACTCACACTGACCCTGGAAATGGGACTTACACCATGTGCCAAAGGCATCAGTGCTGGCCAGCCTGGGGTCAGTGGTGCCTCTGAGCATCTGGTGCTTCAGCCAAGCCCTTCACAGGGGCATCCCCCCTTGGTGGTCCCTGGGTATCAGCCAGAGCCAGGGCCTCAGAGGTCCCATGGGGCCCCATCCAGCATCCTGGGCCCTCAGGAAGAGCTTGAGGACCCAGCCTGATGGCAGCATCATCCCAGTCATCCTGATGAAAACAGCACCAATCTGTCCCCTGTCACTTTGCAGGTCACAGCTCTGCAGGGAATGACACCTCGCTGCCCTCACCCCTGGCCACCCTGCAGGTACAGCCCCTGCTCCCAGGCAGGCGGGTGAGAGGCTGGGGTGGGCCCAAGGCATCCTTGTGTGACTGTTCCTCACCACCCATCTCATCCCTGCAGCCTCCTGCCACCCTGGCAGGGCTGAGCAGGACCCAGTGCCTGGATCTAGGTGGGCATCTCCTGGGGACCAGCTGCCAATATGTGCCCGATGTCACCCTCATCTCCTTCCTGCTCTTTGGGGGCACCTTCCTCTCCTGCACTGCACTCAAGCGCTTCAGGAGCAGCCGCTACTTCCCTGTGGGGGTGAGCATCTTTCAGCCACCCCAGTGACGTGGCCACCTGTCCCACTGGTGTGAGGATGGCTCTGGGTGCTGCATCCCAAGGCTGCTTCTGGAGCAGCCCCCACCCCAGCCAGCTTGAGCCAAGCCCTCTCCATCTCCATCTGCAGGTGCGGAAGCTGGTGAGCGACTTCGCTGTCATCCTGGCCATCCTCGCCTCCTGCGCTGTTGATGCTGTCCTGGGCCTGGAGACCCCCAAGCTCCTTGTCCCCAGCGAGCTGAAGGTGCCAGCAGGGTGGGCACGGCACTGTCAGGGTGTGGGGCTGTGCCCACCAGAGTAGCCACTGAAGTCACTGTCCTTCTCATCCCTGGCTCCAGCCCTGCAGGGGTACAGGCTGCACCCCAGCAGATGAGAAAGGGTTGAACACAGCTGATCCCATGCACTGTAAATAAGCTGGCTCAGTCCTGGGCTATACAGATCACACTGGAGAAAGAGCCAAAAGCTCAGCTCCGGGCTTGGGCTTCTCACCCTTGGTGTGGGGCTGGCAGCACCCCAGAACAGCCGGGGCTCACCATCACCTCCTCAGGCTCACCATCATCGCTGCCCAATGCCACCTCTTCCACCTGCTGTCACGGGCACATGCCCAGTTCCTGGCTTGTGGTGTCCAAGAGCAACACCTTGCTCTGCCACAGCCAAGGTGTCCTTGTGGAGGGCTGGTGGGGTACTCTGCCCAGCAGCATCCCCAGGATGAGTGAGGATGCTCTTCCACTCCCGAGCTGGGGCATGCCTGGGTGCCTGTAGGTGCCACAAGTGGGTGGCAGCTGCCATGACCCTCCTGCTCTCCACAGCCCACAAACCCAGCACGGGGCTGGATCGTTTTCCCCTTCGGCGCCAACCCATGGTGGGTCTGCCTGGTGTCCGCGGTGCCTGCTGTCCTCGTCACCATCCTCATTTTCATGGACCAGCAGATCACAGCTGTCATTCTTAACCGCAGGGAGTACAAGCTGCAGGTGAGCAGGGGACAGGGAACAGGCAGCATCAGTCAGTGGGGAGAAGCCAGGTCCTGCCTGGGCAGGAGCAGAACCTCAAACTGGCCAGGAAAGTGGGAAGATGCCCCCAGCCCTGCTGCCTTTTCCCATGCAGAAAGGAGCAGGCTTCCACCTGGACCTCCTCTGTGTCTCCCTCTTGATGGTCGTCACCTCTGTCACCGGCCTCCCCTGGTATGTCTCAGCCACCGTCATCTCCCTGGCACACATGGAGAGCCTGAGGAAGGAGAGTGCAACCTCAGCCCCCGGCGAGCACCCCGAGTTCCTGGGCATCAGGTGAACAACAAGCCTGGGCCCCGCTCTGGGGAACCCCTTGCCCATGGCTGTGGAGCCAGGGGACACACTGTCCATCAGACCTGGCTTTGGGGATCTCCCCAGAGCTGACCCCTTTCCCTGTGGCCATCAAAGCTGCAAAGTGCAGAGACCCTGAGGGCCAGGAGGGCAAGCAGGGGGGTGGGCTCCCAAGGGACCCCGGGCACCTGTGACACCTGTGCTGCCACCCACAGGGAGCAGAGGCTGACAGGCCTGGCTGTCTTCATCCTGATGGGAGTCTCCGTCTTCATGGCCCCTGTGCTCAAGGTAGGAAGCCTGGCTGGGGTGGCCTCTTTTCCTAGGCAGGGGGTGGCCGTATCCTGCAAGGCTGGAGGTTCCTCACCCTGACCCATCGAACCAGCACAGGAAGCCTGTCTGGCAGGCAGGGAGCTGTGCACTGAGTGGGTATGGACTGGGCCAAGGGTTTGTCTCCAGTGCCACGGGAGGGCTGGCACACAAGGCACTGTGGCCCCATGCCAGCTGTCCATCCTCCCCACGTGTACCGGGGTCCTCGTGCTCGCCAAGCACACCCCACCACTAGCTCTCCACACTGCCACACGGACAACCTGGCTGCTGTTGGCTTTCCCCTGCTGCCACTGCCATGCTAGGAAAAGCCCCTCCAGTGGCCCTGGAGTACCTGTGGGCAGACAGGAGGTCTCTTTTCCTTGACCTCTTTCCTCACCTCTGAGGCTGGTCTTGTACAGCCTTTGATACGGGGCCCTCCCAGCATTCTCACCTCCAAACTGGATTTGATGGAAGAACTGTTAGATGGATCAGGAATTGGTTGGATGGTCATGGCCAGAGATTTACAGTCACTAGCCCAATTCCAAACGGAAATTAGTAACAAGTGGTGTCTTCCAAGTGTTCCTACTGGACAAATACTATTTAATATCTTCATCAAAGACACAGATAGCAGGATGGACCACATTTGCAGATGGCACCAAGCTGAGGTGCAGTGGCACACCTGGGGGATGAGATGCCATCCAAAGGGACCATGGAGGAGGACATGGGCTCATGTGAACCTCAAGTGGTTCAATAAGGCCAGGCTGGGTTGCTGGGAATAAAGGAGGCAAAGGCTGTGGACACACATGCAGGCTTTTACATGAGAGGACACAGCAGGCACAGACCCCCAGGGAACAGCCCTGCTGATCCCCCATCCCACTGTCTTGCAGCACATCCCGATGCCGGTGCTTTATGGGGTGTTCCTGCACATGGGGGTGGCGGCGCTGAACAGCATCCAGGTGAGGGAGGGCTGCACTGGGAGGGAGTGCTGGTGGGGGCTGTTTTGGGGAGGAGGGGGTTTGCTCAGCGACAGCTGCCACTGCACAGCAGAGCCTGGATTTTAGCTCTGTGGGGTGTACAGCCTGGCACGGAGCTGTCTCCCACCAGGCCCAGGACAAGGAGGGAGAGAGGGACCTTTCTAGGGCAAAAGAAAGGGAAAAGCAGGGCTCTGGGACACTGAGGAGCAGGAGAAACTCGTGCACTGATGGATCGGCTGGTTTGGGAGACGTGGGAGCAGCGGGTAACACAGACTTGCTCTCAAAGCCACAGAGATTTCCTCACCTGGGAGCTGCAGGCAGAGCTGGGACATGACAATCCTTTGGTTCTGGTATTGCTGCTCATGTGCCAGTTCTGTTCTTCTCCCGAGAAACCAACTGAGGGGAAAAAATTCCCCATTCCAGAATTATCTACACCACTTTTTCCTCTAAATAGCACAGTCTCCTTGCAATTACCCTGCTCTGGATGACAGGCTGGGAAACTCCCACCCTCCCTCCGCTTGGGAAACCCAGAGTTGTGCTCTGGAGGAGGCTGCAGCAGTTTCCTGTGAAGTGAGGGGGATCAAGGGGTGTTATCTCTCAATTAACCCTACAAGGGCAGCTCTAGTTCTTTCTAGAGGTCTGCCTGGAAAGCGCTCCCTCTGCCTGGGGTGATGGTGGTACCAGGACCTCTGGTCTTGCAGACAAAAGCTCTGGCTCAGGCATCAGCTGGGGGTCAGCACAGACGGCAGGAGGGCTGAACTGCAGAAATTGTGGTGAAATCCCATCCTGCCGGCCCTGGTCCCAGCAGGGAGGGGGGTGAGAGTTGCCCAGTAACCGGACGGGTGTGACCCACCCGCCATCCTCTCGCTACAGCTCATGGACCGTGTGCGGCTGCTCCTGATGCCAGCCAAGCACCAGCCGGACCTTGCCTACCTCCGCCATGTGCCCCTGCGCCGGGTGCACCTTTTCACCGTCATCCAGCTGCTCTGCCTGGCCCTGCTCTGGGTTCTCAAGTCCACCATGGCCGCTATTATTTTCCCAGTGATGGTACGACACCCCTCGAATCGGCGGCAGGGCTTTGGTGCTGGGCTGGGTGCTGCCCACCCCCGCCCTGAGCATCACCGGGCCCGGCACGATCCTTTGGGGGGGACATGAGCGCTGGCGGGCGGTGCACGGGGGTGCTCAGACACCCAAGGGCTGGCAAGGGCCCTCTGGGGCCTCTGCGTGGCTTTGCCACCAGCCTTCACACGCTGGGCTGGGGCCGCGGGGCTGTCACCAGAGGCCGAGCGACACTGCTGGGCAAGTACGGCCCCCTGGCACAGAGCCAGGAGAGGTGACGGGCCACCATGGCATCTCCTGGGGCGACAGAGGGATGCGACAGAGAGATGCTGCCTGTCCCCCGGCCCCAGCCATGCTGACCCGTGCCTGGCCCGGGCCGCAGCTGCTGGCGCTGGTGGGGATCCGGAAGGGGCTGGAGCGCATCTTCTCCCCGCGCGACCTGAGCTGGCTGGACGGGCCCCTGCCCGGGCCGGGGGCGGCGGGGACACAGCCCCGGGAGCGGCCGGAGCAGGGGAGCAGAGCCGAGGAGGTCGGTGGTGTCCTGGGAGCCTCGCTCGGCCACAGCCGCCCCGGGGCCGAGCCGCTGGCGGAGCCGGCGCCGGGACGCCCGGGGTGGGCGCGGTGCCAGCCCCGAAACCTCTGCTCCCCCCCCAGTGCGAGCCGATGCACCGCCCGGGACCTCAGATCAACCTCTCCGTGAACTAGGCCGGGGCGGGGGCCGGGGCTGTGCGGGGACATCGCCCCGGGCCGGGGGTCGCAGGGCCGAGACCCCCGAGGGACCCGAACCCCCCCGGGCCACGTGGCCGCGCGGTGACGTCACAGTGGGCGTGGCCGACGGGGCAACGAGCCAGGGCGCCCAGCCAATGGCAGCCCGCACCCGGGAGGGGGCGGGGCATGGAGAAGGCGTGCCCTTGGCTTCGATTGGCAGCTCCGCCGCCCAATCAGCGCTCGGGACAGGCGGGCGTGTGACGCTGTCTCGCGCTGACGGAGTCCTTCAGAGAGGTTCGAAGGGGAGGCGGGCCCAGGGTATGCAGGAGCCAATCGGAAGACGCCAGACGCCGTGAGTTTGAGCGATGTGCCTTTCGACCAATCAAAACCGTGATTCCTGGACGCGCTTTGATCGACAGCCCGTTTGCCCTATCGGCGCCCGCAGCTCCGCCGAGGCACATGATTGATGTTGCGGAGAACCAATCATGTCCCGGGAAGTTCAGGAAGAGAGGTTGGGCGAGCGGGGCGGGGCGGCGCACTCTTACCGCCTCGGCGTGCGCTCTCAGGGCAGCATGCTGGGAGCGCGTGACGCGGCCCTGAGTGGCGGGCGCGGCGGCCAATAGCGCGCCGCTCTCGGCCGAGCGCGCCCAATAGGCGTGCGCGGAGCGGCGGGGGGGCGGCGCGGCGGCCGCGGCCGGGTAGGGTGTGAGAAGTTAGTGGCGCTGCCGCGGTGCCGTGAGGGGACGGAGACGGCCGGGCCCGGACCAGCGCGATGCTCACGGACGGCACCGCCGCCGCTGCCGCCGACGAGGA
>VZTE01001770.1:310574-412872 GCA_013397775.1 Eulacestoma nigropectus
CCCCGCCGCGCCTCCCGGCGGCCCCGGGGAAGGGCCGGGGGCGGCCGGGCCCTCTGCGCGCCGCGGCCGCGGAGTGGGGTGAGGATGTGTCCTGACCTCAAGGAGCGGCTTCCACCTGGGAGCAGGTTTGGAGGGGGAGGCGAGATCCTGCACCCGACGGAGAACAAAGTGAAGCCGTCAGCCCCACTGTTCCTGCCCTGGACTCGGGGTTCCCAGACACGGATAAATTCCTGTAGATATAGCTATATACACACACGCTTTTATGCAACAGAAATATTTCTTACCCAACAAAATGGAAGAGGGTAATGGAGGTGTCTTCCTTTGATCTTCCAAACCTGCGGAGAGGTTTAAAGGGAGGGTGTGGAGGAGGGACGGGGGCCTTATCCCAACCCAAATGGAGCGTTGTTGGACCCGTAAACTGGCATCTAATGGTGCTTTATGTAGCCTAGGGAGAGAAGGTAAATGAAGGCTTTTATCTGTCACTGCTGCACCAAAGGGTGAATCTTCTTTCCTTAGTGGTCTCTTAGCAAAAGATGGGATCACAGCTGCATCACAGCCCTTACATAGTTTAAGTGGAAAGCAGGAGAAGGTGGCTACTGCTTGCAGGCCTCTTGCAGTTCCTTTGGGCTTCTGCAGGAGGAAGAAAATAGCCAAGGTGCTGAATACCATTTTTAATTTGGAGGCCAAGCAAGTGTACTTCAGGATGTGTCCATGTTCCTTCTGAAGAGATGGAAGGAGGGGAGCCTGCAGTCATCCTCCTGTGGCTCAATTTTTTGCCTTCTATTGATGAACATATTTTGTCCAGCCCTCTGAAACCTGAACCAGGTCTTATCTGAATAAAAAAGTGATTAAACTGATACAGATCCACATTTGAATTTTGCTCATGACCACCTAAGCTACATTAGAAGTGGTGCTAACAGCAGGGCGTTTAACTAAACTCAAAATCAAATGATCAGGCAGACGAGCACTTGTATGTGAACATTCCTCGTGTGGTTGATGTCCTGGACCTACACGTTCAGTCCCATATGGAATTAGGTGTTCCAGTACATACCTGTTTTAGGGAGCTGGAAGACCTACCGCAGGTAGAATAGGACACAAGTAATTGATGAGTGTCTGCTCTCTAGGAGGTCTTTTATGTCACATTTTAATGTATCTTTGAAGATGCAAAGCGGTAGCTACAGAACCTGGAAAATGATGGGAAGTGGGCTATATCAGGGTGTTTGTGGCTCTTTACAAGGTGAGCAGAGTCCTACTTTAAAAGCTTATCCCTTTTGAACCCACCCCATTATTTAAGGGATGGGAAGATTGGACAGCTAGGGTGTTTACTAAGCACTCTTTTGACTAATAGCAAGTATTAAGAAAGATGGCCTATTATAAATAATGTGTCTGGGAGGTTGGCATTGAGGTCAAAAAAATAAAGGTTCCCAAACAGCTGTTAAATGATTCGTTTGAAAAATCTGAGAGAAGGTTCATTATTTAAAATGAGAAGAAATTAATTGGAATTGAAATACTTGAAGTTTTCCAGCACACTCGGAGAGGAGGTGGGCTAATCTCAAAGCTGAAATTGCCTGGGGAGTTCTTCTGTCTTGTGTTTCTGGTTGTGGAGAGCTACCTGGGGAAGAAGCATGGGTGGGAAGAATGTGCCTAGGCTAGGCTACATGGCTGGGAGCACCAAGGGGGAATTTTTTTTTTTTTTTCTGAGAACTAAGGAAGCACCTGTTGTCAGTGGTGGGGGTTTTTCTTTGTTGGTTTGTTTTGTTTTCTTTTTTAAGCAAAGAAAAGGGAGTTAAGGTCCAGGGATGGAACACTGCAGTTCTTGAACAGCGCTGCTTTGAGAAGCCAGTCAGTCACTGTTTGGACTGTGGTCTTGTGCCATGAGTCACTGATTTGGGTGTATGCCTTCAGCTATTACCAGTGGGTGGAATTAGTGAGAACTAAAAGGGAGAATTAAAAATTAAAAAAAAAAGGCGAGTTTTTGCCATGCTGCCTTGATCTGTACTCTTCTCTCTACTTTTGAAGCCATAAAAATAATGGTACGATATTCTGTAGTCTCTGCTGCATGTCTGCAGTGGTATTTAGGTTTTGTATCCTTGTATTAGTTTGAGTTTAATATGCTAAAATAATTGGACTGGTCAAAATGGTAAATTAGTTAAAGAAGAAAATCATCAGGGAAGTGCAGGACAAAGAGTGTAATGAAGCATTTATCTAGAGAATGAAAAGAGCAATGTGTTTTAACCTAACCTTTTTGAAAATATATTGAATTTCTTAGTTCAGATCTCCAAGTACTTTACAGTGGAGAGTACTGTCCCCATTTTACAGGTGAAGAGGGTGTGCCCCATTTATCCTGGTTTGCAGAACTGGGAAAAAATTGAAGCTTTCTGGTTTCCTAGCTCAGTGCCTGCCTATGGTAGTGACCAGGCTCTTGCTTGGGAAACCAAGGACTAAAGTGGATCCTGTGTACAAATGAGTTCTGTCAGGTCCACAAGGTGAAATTTAAATGCAGCTGTGCAGAATATTTTCTAGAATTACCAGTTAAAATTATCACATGCAAATAGAAACAATTGCAAGCTGAAGCATGTCTTTGAGCATGGAGGGACGAGGCCAGGAGGTTTGTGCTATTCTTGTGTAAAACAGGCTGCTGTGGATCTCCTGGGTGCTTGGAGAAACTTCCACCGCTGGTTGCAGCCTGAGAAATGAGGTGGTTTTGACCTCAGTGCCAGTAGTTGCTTAGTTGCTTTCTAAGCTTGATCAGGGTGTGAATGCAGCCTGCAACTTCTTCAGAGTGAGATTTTTGGTGTGACTTTAAGTGTATTATTACCACTCCTTGTGAATTTTGCTGGCACTTCCAGTGGTGCCAAAGACATGAGCATTGAACAGCCTCCTCCACCCTGGCTGGGCGGGCTGTAGGTCAAGGTGAAGGTGTGCTTGGAGGGCAGTGCTGAGCAGTGCATGTCCATGGGGTCTTTGGTGGCCACGGAACATGCAGGTCCTCATCAAAAACCCTCACAGCAGCAAAGTGTGGCAGACAAGAGTTGAAGCAGGTGATAAATGTGGCTGTGTTAGTGCTCGGGGACGGTGCGTTTGCTGAGCTGTTGTAAATCAAGTAGGAGAAGCTGGCGGTGCCGACAGAAGTACCAGGGGATCTGGGAGCTTGGTTCTGTAAGTGGCTTTTGGCAGTGAGTGTACAAATGGAGCAAATCTGTAGTATTCTGTAATTCAGGGGTTTGGAGGCCTTCAATGACACCTGGAGCTCACCCAGCCCTTGGCTATGGAGTCAGCTCAGCTCTCGGCTTCCCTCTCCTGAGCTGCCTCCACCAGCTCGCCTTACTTAAGCCTGTACCTATTGCATAAGCCTCTGGGGATATTTACATAAAGCATAATTAAAAATCAGACATAACATACCTCCTACAAGGAGTAGGATGAGTAGTTGAATGGCATGTGCTCCAGAGCAGTTCAGTACCTGGAGATTTTGTCTGGGGCCCCCCTCCCTGCAATCTGAGGTCTCTTAATTTTTAAACTGGGTTTGAAATTCAGAGTAAATATGTAGTTTGTTTCAAATTAGCAGTGTTGTCTGTTAAAGTCATTGCTGTATTGTTGAACCTTCTTAACATGGATCTGCTTTGTAAATGGTGTGCACAATGCTTCTCTTGACTTCTGAGTTTAATGTAATGCTCAGACATTTTAGTTTTCATTGTATTAAAAACAATGTAAATAGCAGCATTTTCTTTACCATAAGGAATAGAAATTCAAAAAGTGGATGCAAATTCAGGTAGATAGTATTAAGCAGAAAAGCCTTTTCTCTGAAAAATGTAGTTTTCAGTTTAGAAGTTGGTATTTTTCTTTTGACAAGCTCTTTCAGAGTTGAGGAGGTAAGAGGTGGAAGAAAATGTAAAATTTTCTTCCAGAAATTAGTCACTGATGAGAAAACATCAAGGAATAACATGTTCAGGTTTCCCGAAGTATTGAGGTGACTCTTCAGGGTGCAGAGAGCTGGTTAGTAGGGTGTTTGTTTACTCCCAGTGTGATTAGGCATCTAACTTTCGGAAAAATCATGGTGGGTATCTCAGGAACTGCAAGTCTGGGCTGTGGTAACCAGAAACAAGCAGCGTAGTTATGGTTAATACTATTCAATAACATTTTACAATGAACTGGTTTCTAAGGTTTCTTGCAGAGCTTGGGTCTCCCTTTAGAGCAGCTTGACCCAGTTGAGTACATGACCTAAAATAAATGTCAGCAACTGTTTTCTAATGATAGGTGTAGAAAGTAAAGATGTGAAATACTACTGTATAATTACATAAATATGCAGTGCAACCCCTTGGGTAGGAGAGATTTGCCAAATTTAGCAGAACATCTATATTTAGGTACAAATTTGCACATAGGTTTCACCAGTCAACGAGTTACAGTCTGGTGGGGGGTGGGAAGGGTTTGTCTGAGCATTGATGGCGAATCATGGGTTCTTGTGTTTTGATTTAAATTGGGACTACCCAGCTGCTGCCCCGTGGGCTTGATATTGGGCTGCTCTCCTGTCTCCTGTCCTTGCCTTGGAGGATACTGAAATCCAGCTGTAAGGACAGCTGGATGATGCCATTGGGACATTGTCCTCTGCTCAGAGCTCAAACCATCCCTGCAATATTCACTTGACAGAAGGGTCAGTGTGGAGGGAAGGGAATACACAGGCACTCCTTTTTCTGTGCACACATGTGACCTGGCCTTTAAAACTGGGACAAGCTCCAGGATTGAATTGGGGTGTTTGTTGGAGTTCACAGCTGGGGCTCAGACCCTGCAGGTGAGGAGGCTGCAGAGCTTTGATCTTAGTAGTCATTTTGAATTCTTATAACATATATGAAGATTCCTTTAAAATATTAAGCTGTTGTTGGGGAATAAAAGTGATTCTTGGATTTAAACCAGAGGCAAGTCTTGACTTATATGGAAAAAGGAACCTTTCTCAGGTTTCTTTCCCACTGAAAACTTCATGAAGCAAGAAAAATAACTTCTGCATCTTTGCAGCACTCTGTTTAAGCTCTGAAGCCTCACTCTTCAGCATGGTGCTTTCATTTGTCTTCTGCAGATGCTTTCTTCCCCAGCAGCAGCCCATGTACCGTGCAAACACCAGCTAAAGGCCTCGTGTAAACCTTATCTTCCTAGTGGGAATGGCCTTCTGCTGGAATGGGATACTGTAAGCAAACTTCAGAAATTAGTGATTTGTGCAAGTACTTAGGTAAATTTAGAAAGTTTTCGAACAGTGCCTGGACTCAGGGGTTATCTCAAATAGAAACTTTCTTGCTGATACCTCATATGACCTTGGTCTATGATAAACTAAAGATTAGTTTAACTGTGAAATGATACAAATACTTCTTTTTTGTAGCAACAGACTGCAGTAACAAGGTTGCAACCTTAATGTTATAAACCCGTGCTGCTTCTAACAAAGGGGGGTACAGATGAATTAATATTTGAATTTAGGGTTCATTTAGTTAGGATGATATGCTATAGTTCATAATATACACAGATATATATTGTAATAGAATACAGATAGTTTGGGGGTTTTTTTCCCCTACAAGTAGTTCTCCCTTTTTGTTGTGAAAGTGCAGAGGTTTTATTTTGCATATTTTTGGAGGAATGCTGAGCAAGTGAAATTTATGGAAATGCATCCTATTATAGGATAGTATCTTCTTTTTACTCTTGCAACTCATTACTTAAGAATTTTTTTCTTATGTAATGTTGATTATTTGAAGGTTTTATAAAATACTAGAAAATTTTCTCAGTTTTTGCAGTATTGTGTATCTTCTGCTCAAGTGCAGGTAGAAGACTCTTATTATGATAAAACATAAATAAATGGATCCTGTTACTTCTTTCCTGCTTTTTGTGAGATGAGACCCCTTACTCACTTTTATCCTTTGCTTTCAAGAGGGAGTTGAGATTTTTTTTCAAAAGTGTTTTCATCCTTAGCTCTTCCAAAGCATCCCAGAATCTGTAGGAAAAGTGCTGTAGACTGAGAGGGGTTGCTCACGGTTGAATTATGATGATGTGTTTGTCTGAATGCTGGTGGTAGCTGAGAAGAGACAAGTGTGGCTGGCCCTTCTGGCCAGGGGGGCTTTTCAAAGGTACCTAGCTGCATACCCATCTTACAGGAAGAAAATATTCCCTAATAAAAAAAAAAAGAGGATGTTTTATTGACTGGTGGTCAGTGGGCCAACAGAAAGTCATCTCACATGTTTTTAACAATTCATGTTTTAGCTAGGTCCCTAGGTTATTCTCCCTTGCCTTCAGTAAAACATAGGGATTACTAATTAACTAAGATTTTCCTCTAGGAAAACCCCTAAACCTGTTGAACTTTTCCCTTTCCAAAATCATGAATAAAACTAAGTGTCACAGGGCAGGTAGGTAGTAAGTCAGTCATATTTCAAACCAAGGGAAGAAGGGAGATCAGCATTTGGGGCTGAACCATCTGCTTCCAAACTGTGATCCTCAGTCATGATGACTTCTGAGCATCACCTGTTTAGAGTATGTGTTCCTCCACAGCCTGAAAGGGAGCCAGGGGAGAAGGGAGTCTCTCATGTGGATGCTTGACATTTAGGATTTCTTAGGATAAATCCAACAGTTTAGATAAATGTCTCTCTTTTAATTGTTTTTATAAAATAGTTACATTTTTGAGCCTTTGTACTGCTACATATTGAATTTCCAGTGGATTATAGCTTAGACAGGGCTCTCTGATAGCTTCTTTGAAATGACTAAGTGATGGCTCAGGAGTTACAGTGGGGTTTCTGCTGCTTTGGCAGTAGGACAGCGTGCACAGACCTGTTTATCCAGGCCTTGAAAAGAATAGCTGCCGCTAGCTTGGGCTCTGAGAGGGGCAGAAAGCCCAGGATGATTTTCAGTTTGCTATAAGCCTCTAGATAACTTAATTAGTCACTTTAAATGTTGAGACTCCTCTGTCTGAAATGTGTAGGTTGTCCTGGAATCAGATTATTGAATTACTATTGTATTCAAGATCCACTTATACGATTTTTTTTCTATTTAGGCATTGTCCCCTTGGATTGAAAAGAGATCTTAAAAGGTCGTTTCCAAGAAGGTGGCTTAGAATACTTCCCATCTTGGTTGGGTGTGAGCTTTTACATCAGCAAACAATTGCATCTGTTCTTCTCCTGTCTTAAAAGTTGCCTTCACTTCGTTTTAATGCCTGGGATTTAATACTTGAGCAAGGACACCATCCTGAAAGCCCTGGCTAAATTGATGCAACAATTCTCTTTTATGTTCTAATAAATCAAAATACTGAGTTACGCCAGCTGTTTCTTGGTTTGAGGTGAGGAAAGAAGAGGGGGTATTTCTGTGGGAATACTAGATAGAAAAAACAGGTGAGGAGAGAATCCTAAAGCACATGGGGGAGATGGAGCACCGAAAACATGATTTAGAGTGCACTGAGATAGAATACAAGAAAACAAGGAGTGCTTCGTGCAAGTGATGCTTATTTTAGTCAAGTTTCTTGGTCTCCATTCAAAGGTTTTCTTTGGTATAAAGTACGTGTCAAGAATTGGCACTTCATTTACTGGGATTGATGTGAATTTTGAATAAGCTTCAGTTGTCAGTTCCAGTTCTGTACATGACAGCTCCTTTCTGCAAGAGATTGTTTTGTACATTGGGAAAATATAGTCATAATTATTTTTGTTTATCAGACGTTTAATATGTGGTAGCTACAGGCTGGTTTTAACAGTTCTTTGGGTTTTTTCAGTAGTTACTGATATGAGTAAAGCTTTCTTTTCTGCTATACAGAGAAACTTTGTAACATTGCCAGTTTCTTGTACCAAGAAGAGTCAACCTGTGTGTCCTGTGCCTTAATTCTGTGAGGGTTAAGAGGGTGCAATCATGTTTCTTGTTGTTGTGAAACAGTGTTTTAATGAAAATAAACTGTAGTGTTCTTGTTCTGAAAGATCGGTTAGATCAGACAGCTCTTTCCAGAGGCCATGTGATAAGGGGTAGTTTGTAGGATTCAGAACTACTTAAATGACAGTGTCAGTTGTTTGCTTAAGAGAGAAATCAGGTAAGTGGTTAAATTAACATGAACCTTTTGACGGGTGCTTGTCCAGCAATGTCTGCTTGTGGTTCAGTATGAGTGCAAGAAAATTGAAAACCAGGATCAGCAGGCTCTGTAAAGGAGGAGTAGTACTATAAAACATTAATTCTGATGTATTGTTTTATCTGCATGTTTCAAAGAACAGCTGTAATTTTGAGAACTGACTGGTGACTTGGGGTGCCAGGCTTGAGACGCTGTGGTGGAGTAGCCATTAAGATGTCAGTCCTTGATCATTTTAGTCAGCTCGTGTGGTAACACATCAAGAACTTTGTGTTTTACGTGTGGATGTTGGACTCGTGGCCCACACTGTGTGTGTGAGGGCCTTTCCTTGCCTGCAGGGACAAATCATGAGGTTGTGTCCACCTGTATTTACACTGTATCTATAGCAGCGCCTGCAACATGAACCTGTTCTGAAATGAGCTCACCACAGCCCAGATCCTATAGCTGCTTGTTTCATTAGCTGGTAATTGCTTAATATCTATGGGAATAAAGGCTGTCCTTTAGATAATCCTGCCTCCAGTCAGTCAGCTTCCTATTGCAATCAGAGCTAAACAGATTTGCACCCCTTCTCTCCCCACCCTTCCAATCTAATGCCCTGCCTACAGAGCTGCTGCTGCGGGTGCCGAGCACTGACAGCTCCACTTAAAGGTGGAGCCACGGTCAGGTTTGTGGCCTCACAGGGAGCTGAGATGATCTAATGCTTTTCTGTTCCCAGAAGAATGATCTTCCAGCTTGTCAGACCCCTTTGTAAATCCATGAAATTCAGTAAAGTGGTAGAAAATTATTTGCTACCTCCCCCAGGTTTTCTCCCTTTTGGATGTGTTAAAGCAACCTATGATAGAGTCTGACAGCTGCCTGACTTGTCACAAGGTGAGCAGTGACTGGAAATGATGCTTCATGTACTTTATGCTCTCCATTGAGGTGGTGATGACCCCGAGCACCCTGTACCCCCCAGGCTGGCAGGATACTGTGTGATCACAGCACCCATAGTGCTGGACAATGCTCTCTTGGTGATTCACAGGTCATGGTGACTTCTGTCTTCTTGGGCTGGAACTTTTGTTTTTTAATGGAAGAAACTGCCTTCAGAAATTACAGCTCAAGCCAAGCAGAGTGGGTGTGGTTTTATATCATTAATTATGTCTGAATTGTTCCCATTGATTCTATGTTGTTTCTAGGTACTGACTCCAGAGTACTTCCCCAAAATGTTTATTTTCTTTCTGTAGCTTTGAAGTGCCAAGAAAGGACAATGTCCTGAGACCTCACTGAAAGGTTTTGTGAAAATACCCATATTAGTGAGTGGTTTTTCCTCTTCCTTTGCTCCATCTCTTGAAACTGAAATGGTTGTGCAGGAAGGCACCTTAAGCAGGTGCAAAAATGTTTGGCTGGGCTGGCAGGGGAAGAGTGTTGAAAAGTGCATCTTCTGGTAAATCAAAACTGGGCCTTTGGTGGTGTTAAGTCCACACCAAGGAGGTAGTGCTGCACTTACTTGTTGCAGGGAGCATTTAAGAGTGTCATGTCAGGGCCAAAGTCCTTCACTTTACTTTCTCCTTGGAATAATTATGGTTTTGAAGCTGACATCCTTTATATGTAGAATTTAAAGGGATTTGATGTCAGATTTGAAATACAAACTCATTTTCAGTGTTAACTTGGTGCTATGTCCTATCATTCCCCAAAACTTCTAGAGCAGGATTGCAAGTATTAATCCAATATTGACATTCAGTTTAATAAAGGACATGACAACATAAGCTGTTAGAAGTTGGGTTAATCAGACAAATCCACAAGAACTTTCTAGTGTGATCCTAATACAGCATCGTACATGTTGTTAATTATGGAATGAAAATGTCCAAATGGTATTGTTATAGAAATAATCAGGAAGGGTTTCCTAACACAGAAGAGAAATTCAAGTAGTCATTTATATGCATAAAAAATAGGAGCTCAGGGGTCCCAGTTAAGAGCTTGGCTCCTCATTATTTGTAAACACTCCACGAACAGAGCAGAAAAATGTTCATAGCTCAAGGTGTTCCTGGAAAATACAAGTTCAAGGAAATAAGTTAACAGCATCTTTCCTTTCCTATCAACACTTTCTGTAAAGATCGTGGTCCCAGGAGTGCTAGTTTGGCACAAATGGAAGGAGGAGGTAGAATGAGCTGTCTCTGCTGCTGCTCTTGCCTGCAGGAGGAGAGAACGGTGCTGTACCAGCTACCCAGGAAGCTTTTCCATCGTCTGTGGCCTGTCAGGAGCAGGCTATTTGTAAGCAGGTCCAGGCTATTCTGGGAAAAGTACTTTGCAGTAGTGCAACATAAGGAAGATCAGTTTAGATTTAATATTAAAAATGTGGTCTAACCCTGCTTGTCATTGTCCATCTCACCAGAATTGCCAGTGTTAGTGGCGATTTTGGTGCCTACAAAGTCCCTTTGCTGCTCCTGCCCTGCAGTAAACTCAGTTGTGATATTAAGATAAAAACACTGATGGAGCTGAGGCCACGTAGCTGCGATGTAGCTGCTCTGGAGGGAGGAACCAGGGGTGTAACTGGATCTGCAGAGCTGCGAAGCTGCTGCAGTCCTTGGCAGAACTTCAGGCAAGGTCCGTCATTGCTGTGGAAGAGCACGAGACGCACGGTGTGGTGAAGCCCTGCCCTCCCGTCCAGTGCAGCTTCTTGGGTTTTGACTGGGAAGGTGAAATTGTTTTGGCAGTTAGAATAATATCTTGAATCCATGTGTTCCTAATGAGCCTTCCCAAGTAAGATGCTTATTAACTGCCCAAAGCAGCTCGCAAAATAATCCAAAAATAGCACAATGACTGGTTACTCTATCACTTTGCTGCAGATCTGATTAGGTTAGAGCAGAGTGCCTAAATTTTGCCACATGAGCAGTGTATTATGTCTTCCAGGAATGCTAACATGAAATATGTTTGGGTTTTTACTTGCTTATTTTGATCCTTAATGAAGTTTATTTTTTGTTCAAAAGCCAAATTTGTTTGATATATTTGGGATAGTGGGATTTTTAAAAAAATTATTATTAATATGTGATCATTGTATGTCTCTTCCATTCTTAAGAGACATCTGATCAATTAGGTAATTTCTCACTCTGCTGTTAGTGATAAGATATCCAACGGTTCATTGTCTCTAGCTTTGTCTTAGTGTGTGAGAAACTGCATTGATTTACAGAAATGTCACATGTTCTGACTTGAAAATACATTGAAGTTTGTTCTGGGAGACTGGCGGTGGTGCAGCTATTTTAACATTTTGCATATGGATTTTCAGTATTTTCACACTCAAGTTATATTTGTATTGTGGGTATGTCTTTAAGCTCTTACTAAAAATCAAAACAAAACCTAAAAATTGATGCTCAACATGTGCAGTAATAATGAAAGCATCTGCCTTCCTGTGATATAAAAGTATGATGAAAATATTGTATAATATTATATGAGGCAAGATTTTTTGTGAGATTTTAAATGTGCAAGGTCCCTGGAAGTACAGTTGCTGATGTAAAGAAGAGCTGAAAGGCAGGAAGAGTTGAAGAGTGGTGAAAAGAGCAGACTGCACCAGTACTACCCAACTTATATTCTTAAGTAAAAACTGTGTGTGTAATTCACTTTAATTAGTAGTGTTTGCACAATCATTGTTAAAAAGACAGACTTGTTTAGAGGTTCCTGTGAGGAAAATGTATTTCCTGTTGGGGGGAGAGAGGTTCCTTGCAAGCTGAGTATTTGTGAATGGCAAATTAACACTGATTTAGGTTCAAGAGGTGCATTGTTGCCTGTAATATCCAGTAAACATATCCCAGTGAGCTTGAGCTGGCAGTAGTCGGGGAGAAAATGGTCCATATCTTTCCCAAAATGTCAAAGCCATGAAGCTTTAGAACTTGCAGCAGGACAGCTTCTGGCAGGTTGCTGCAAGGCTGCTGTGCTTCCCTTTGCCTGAGGATTGCCTGGCTCTTCCCAAGGCTGAACCCTAAGGCTTGCCAGGAGCCACTGAGTGTTTCTGCAGTGTTTGTTGTTCTGAAGTGCAGTTGCTTCAGTGATAGGTGACGTTTTTACTGCTTTTGGTATGTCGTCAAAAGGGAGGACTGCTGTTAAATGTAGTGGTGTAGTTGACAAAGAAAAATGTCCATAAGCATCTAATAAAATTTCTTGTATCTAGTTCTCAGCTGTGTATAATGAATGGTCATGTACGTACAGTGGGATTTTCTGCCCTTCACCAGGTCACACAAACGTGTTGCAATAGGAATAATATTTCCATCATATTAGTGCCTTGCGTAGTCTTGTGGGAAAAAATGAAAAACCCTGAAGTACTCATGTAGGTAAGGGTGAATTTTCCCAGAAGTCAATTTTGCATCAGAGCTCATGAAAGCAGAGAGTCCTTAAGCTGGCTATGGACTAAACTGGAATTTGAGTTCTGCTGAGGGGCATCTTACTGTAGGGATACATTTTGCTGTAAGTTGTAAATAGCTCTTTGTAGTACAAATGTGTATCACTGGTATAGGTCACTAATTCTCTGCTTGTTTCATGTTCAACTCTTTCTTGCAATGACAGTTGTCTTAATTTAGGACCGTTGCCTGGACTAACCTAGAAATCTTGCTTCTCTGAGCACCAAATCAGAGCCTGCTGCCTTACCTTTAGTATTTGTGTCTGGCACACAAGATCTACTATCTGTAAGCTGGCCAGGATCACACCTATCCACTGAGATGTGGACCTCATGGTCGGTGTTCCTAAAAAGTCGTACTTGTTCCCTGATTCCCATTATATTCCAGTGTTAGCATTTCAGTGGCACACAGGGGTGGCTTGGACACCAGGGGATAGTGTTACAGCCATTTACATATCAAAAAGGGGAAGAAATGAACGAACCCAAGTTGCTCTTGAATAGCAGTGCTCTGTGCTGCTCCCAGATCCTGTTAACGTTGTTCACACAATGGAGCACTTAATGAATTTGCAGATGGCCTGATTTTTTTTTTTTTTTTAAGTATAAATTTTCCCTTTCCAAGGGAAATGAGATGGTAGTTTTCTGCTGAGGTGAGAAAAATAGGGGGAAGTATTTTGCGGAAAACTGAGAAAGGAGAATGAGACTGGGGTATGAAGTGGGAGAGGGCAGCAGTGGCTGAGTAACAGGAATGTCTCATTTCTATGGCATATCTAAAGCACCAGTAGTGTTGGTACAGATAACAGACAGCATCTAATTATGAAATAGTGTTTTTGTCTTAAAATATTACTGAAAATAGAGGAAATTATGTCTGAACTTGGGAGATTCTGAAGTGTAGCTCTGCTCTCATTAGAGTGTGAGTCAGGTATCCTCCTTGTTTACTCTGGCAAGCTGTCACAAAACTGGAGTGTGTTATGTTGAGTAATTCCATGGGCTTGTATTTGGAGGTCACGTGGGGCACTGGTGGGACAGCATTATTGCTGCTCGGTTGGAATACCTGCCTGCTTAATCGTTCTGCAGATCTGTTCTTGTCCAGAAAGCAGTGCAGACTGGGGTAATACTGAGTGCCAGCTTGGAGACAGATGTTTTGGGGTTGAGTTTTGGTCAACTCTTGTGTTCCTGCTCAAAACAAACAAAATCTTTGTGCTACCTCTGTTGAAATTACTTTTAAAAGAAACGTGAAAGGCATCTCGGGAAAACATTCCATCTTTCCCTGGCACTCAGATAGGTTCAGCTGTACCAAAGTCATTACTGGTGGCTTTTATTAATAACACAGTAGATGAGCTTCTGGTGACAAAGATGTTACAGCCTCTTGTGGCTGCCTGCTTGGGTGGTTAACTGTGCAAACATGCATAACACTTACTCAGTATTTAATCTGAGTTCACCTTGCTGTATTTAAGGTGTTTTAAACTGTAATTTTTGCATTTTTTTTTTATGTAGAGTTTTTTTCTTTTGTGATTTTAACTGCCTCTTCAGTGAGTTGACCAGATGTTTTTTGCAGGTTTGTTCTATGTTCTTGGCAGCTAAAACACAATTATGATAGTACAGTTAGATTATTTCTGTGGTATTTTTTTTGGGTAGTATTTTAGATTTTCTCTACAGCTTCAAAAATGGTAAAACTGTTTTTCTGACTTGGCAAACAGGTTGAATCATTTATTTTGGACCAAGAAGATCTTGATAACCCAGTACTTAAAACCACATCGGAGTTATTCTTATCGAATGCTGCAGAAGGTGCGGACTTGAGAACTGTGGATCCAGAAACACAAGCAAGACTAGAAGCCTTACTGGAGGCAGCAGGTACTTTCTTTTTAGAGTTTTTTTTCTAAACCTGACTTGTACACGGATCTGGCAGCACGTAAATTTTGACACTATCGAAATGTTCAGGAGTCTGGAAATTTACCATGATGAGCAGAACATGGAAAACAAGCTCATAACTCTTACAAGTGTTGCAGGTTGCTTGGCCTACTCTTTCTGTACATAAAAAGTTAGAAAATTTAATTTGAATTAAATGGTATTTCACTGACTTGAGATTACATATGATACCAGAGGGAGGATTAATGGGGAGAGAATAGAAGGAAATAAACTTGCTAAAATTACTTTTTTTTCCTCTGCTGCTTTGATCAATATGTAATTATTAATTCATTACTCTAGAAATTTACAGATAAAATACTTTTTTCTCTGTTTTAATTTTCACAAAAACATTTTCGCATTCTGTAGTTCTGAGGTATCACTGTTGGAAAATACATATTAAACATTCCTGTTTTGGAACCAGACCTAATGAACATAGTTGCCTCTACATCAATTAACTTAAGAGTGAAAGCTTGACTAATTCAAATCCTCCTACAATTCGTGACTGGGGGTGTTTGCATTGGATTTGAAAATTATTTGTTAGTTTCAAAATTCCATGGACAAAAAGATGTAAAACGCCTGCATTGAAACAAATCCTATTTGATCATCATAGGTGTGTACTCAGACTTGTAGTGGTGTGCTGAAATTGGAGTTTTCAGACCTTACTTTGGAACACTTAGAGCTATGTAAAATAGCACTTATTTGCAGGTGTTTAGATGCTAAGCTGTGTACAGTCTTAAAGGAGAACTTTATTCTGAGGAAGCAAAGGGGGCAGGGATTTGGGATTTGAGTTCTCTTTGCATTTTGGATTTGAAAAAACCCCAACTTAGAACACAGCATAGCTTTTGTCAGCAGGAAGTTGCAGCAGCCTATCTGCTGTAACTCTTGAGGACCAAACTTTGTTTTGCAGGGAAGACAGGCTATTCCTGGGATACTCCATGCACTAAGGGAATTTGTATAATTTAGCCCCTTTTTAAGTGCTTTTAAAAATGAAAATTGGTTCCTCTTGTGTACCTGGTGGCTGCTGTGTCCCAAAGCCTGTTTTTGGCTTTATAAATTGCTGGTGGATCTGGCTGGTGTTATGGGGCAATTCATCTCCAAGGTGTGTGCTTAGAGCTGGGGCTGCAGTGCTCACAGGGATCTCACAGTAATTGACATATGCAGGAGGTGCCTTTGCTGCTTGTAACACCTGTGAGAATGCTGTTTTCAGATTTCTAAGCAGTAGTTGGGTAATCTAATCCTTGTCCCCAGGATTAGATGATTTGTTTTCAAACTGTGCCTTGGTTTTCCCAAGTACATGGGCAGAATGGAAGGAATCTGGAAAGAAGAGCAAATCAAAAAAGGAATGCCTTTGTTTGAGGACTTCATCTCCCTCTCTAAAAAGACTGGACAAAATTAATGCCACTTGATGAATGTGTGAGATCAAAAGAGTGAAAATACTCTGGGGAAAGTTCTCTAGTTAAGCTGTACTTGTCTTTCCCACTGTGAATTGGAACACTAAAAATATCAGACTAACCTAAAGAAGATGCTGCGAATCCGGTAGTTCATTAATAAAAGCTGTAATTTGACAGTGATTGAAAAAGAAGTTAATGTTTCTGGGAGATGTTCTGATATCTTCACTGGATTTATCTGGCTGAAAATACCTTTTTTAACCCTAAGTGAGCTTCTAGACTTCCATCACGATAGCCTAGTGTTGGACCTTTGTATTATTTTGCAGTTTGGCAAAAGCAAGTGATTTCTGCTGTTGTTTTAGTCAGTTCAGTCCTCAGCATTAGGGATAGCTTGGAAAAGTAGATGGCAGAACTATGGCTCAAACAAGTAGTCCATTTAAAGCCTTGTCTGTAGTTCCCAGGCGTAGCTTGGCCTTGGTTGTCATGATCCCCCTCTCCTGTGATAGGCTTGATTCCACCTTATAACCTAGAAGAAAATCAGTCTTGTATTTAGTGTCTTGGATTTCTTGGGTTTTCTCACATGCCGGGTTTGTGGCTGTGTCATTAAGATCTTAATGAGTGTGACTTGCAAAACTAGTTTTGCTCATTCTTCCTGAATCCTTTAATGCTCAGATCTCACATGGACTTGTTTTTTATTAGTTCTGGAAGGTAAGCTCTAGCAACTGCAGGCACATGGGATATTGTTCTTCAAAGTACTTGTGCAGAAGTGGTTTTCAACTCTTGTGTACTGTAGGATTTGTAGGAGTTGTGTTTTGTTTGTAAGTAGCTGTCTTGATTTGAGAGCTGCTGCATAGGCGAGTGTAGAAGCCAGAGGTTATTTGAACTGCTTGAAAATGTTTCTGTCGGTTGTATTTACCCACCATGAGAGTGCTGGATATTTTTTCACTTGCTTGTTCAACTTGCTTATTCTGTTTCAAGGACTGTGGATGTTGCAGGTGAAAGCCTTAAGCCAAATTTCTAGCAAGAGGGTTGTGTCTCACCCCTCTTGGCATAGCAGCAATTACACTCATGTACATATCCATGTGCACACAAACACAGATTTCTTGTGTTTGCCAGGTCCTCTGAAAACCTGCCTGATTAGCTTCGGTTTAGACAACCGTACTTCATTCTGTGAAAGAACAGTCACTTTATTAGTGAACAACTATCTTCAAACAACTGTCAGTATTTGTATTTCACAAAAAAATAGTTCTACAGTCTGAAGACCAAGAGACCGTTGTAAATATCAGTTGTTTCCACCTTCAGAAACTGAAGATAAATTAAAACAATTGAATCCTGTTGTTTGGCAAGTTTTAACCTAAACAAACCAGATCTTGTATATTTTCCTTCAGTTTCACTCCTATTAGCAGAGAAGGGATTTATAGGTAAAATAACCTATGGAATGAGAACCATCCTGCTTGGAGGATGTTTCCATTTTTCAGGCTGTAATTAAACAGATTATTAGTATTCTGAGAGTGGAGTCCTGTTCTGCACTAGAAACATTTTGCTCCACTGTTAATTAGGATACTGTTGATTTCTTAAAATAATATTTCAGCTCTGAAGAGTCATGGTTCTTGTGTGGATCTTCAGTAAGAAAGTCTATTAAATGCCCTTTCTAGGGACAGTAGTTGACAGCTGGAGGTAAGAGCTCTTTGCTACTGAGAACGAATGGTTAGATTGTTGAAAGCTTTCGCTCTTCTTGGGTTCCTTGTGGGTCCTCAACATGTGTTGGTAAAAGGGCAAACTGGGAAAATTTTGACAGGTTAAACCGGTTTCATTTTCTGTTCCCAACTTTTATCGGCATCAGGAAGGGGAAATGACTCTCTTGTGTTGTGCAGTCCTTTCTGCAGGTTGTTTTAGAGGACAGAGAAAGGTTTTGGTTCAGGCACATGGCCAGATAAAAATCCTGGATGCACATTTGGTGTATTCTGCCCCAAAAACAAACACAGAATTCTACAGAAAGTTGTGAAATGTCACAATGTTAATCCCTACAGTTAAAATACCCTGTTGATAGTGTTTCAGCATGGTTTGGCAGAGTTTTCTGGGAAGTCACTTGAGGAAATAGCTTTCGTGCCTGTGTCCCTACCAGCAGAGATTTTAAGTGTGTGCCTTCTCAATCTGAACGTTGAAACACTTTTACAATAAAACATCAAAAAAAAGATGCAGAAGAAAGTGGAAATAAACTTTGGCTGCCTTTGGAGCACATGATATTCCTGTTGAGTATCTACACAGGGAGGAGTTCTATAAGCAGCGAGTTCTTCAGGACTCCTACTATTGTTTGCAAAGAGGCTTGTGAGGAAAATATTTTGAGAGGGAGAATGTTGAGCCAACGGTTTGTTTAATGAAACGTGCGAATAGTCCATCCTTACGTTCAAACAGCGAGCAGAGTTATACACATCCTTCTTTTCTGTTGAAATACAATATTAAAGGTGGCTGCAGCCTTTCACGTAAATGGTGGGGTGTTTTTGAGACTTTGAGGGATTAATTGTAGTGTAAATGGTGGAAGAGAAATTGAGTTCTATTAATGTGTGTCTGTTGATACCTGTGAATTTCAATAGTTCATTCAGGCATGGGGGCCTGATACTGCTCTTTGGAAAGCTGGTAGGGTCGTGGTAGGGGGAGTAGATTGTGTATTTTGAAACTGGGAAAGGCAAAAAGTGGAAGTGATCACCTCCTTAGTGGAAATATAGAACACAGATCAAAATATGAATGAGCCCAGATGAGATAGATCTGCCTGCTCTAGGATGAACTGAAAGGTTAGAGTAGATTCAGCAGTTGTGAAATTGAGTGCTTTCCTCTGTGTATGTTATTTCTGTTTACTCACTTGCCAGCCTGTTGACCAAACCTGGTTTGTTTTTTTTTTATTTCCTTGTGATGTGATCAAATCCATTCATTGTTCACTAACAACAAGGGTTACCAGGGAGTGAGCTGTGGTCTAAAAGAACAGTGCCAGAGAGGCACAGCTTGCTTTTTTCATCCTGCCTCCCAGGGAACCCTTGGAAAGTGTCAGAAACTAGGCTAGAGAAATTCTTTGATCATGTTATTTATAATGAATAAGATTCAGGTGTGGACTTGGTGTTTCTTTTTGTAGGGCTGATGAGTAACTAAGCTGTGATTTAAATGAAGGTGGGCATTAGAAACTTCATGTCTGAAGGGTTGTCCAAGCTCCACTTGAAATTACAGAAGTGGAGGTCTGCAGAAAACAGATTCATGTTGGTCCATTTATTGGTTGCTCCTGTGTGCTTGTGGAATATAGTAAATGCATATTTAGATTTGTATTGGTGTTATGAAATTAAAAAAATAGAAGTAGGGTCTTTTTTGGGGGGAATAAGAGACAATTGCTGGAATTTTAGCAAAGATGTAACTTTACTGTAAAAATGTTTCGGTATCAGACTTGGAGTGTGTTTAGCTTCTGTCAACATGGCCAAAATCTTACCTTAGTCCAGTTATTGTAACTGATTGTAAACCAAGAAAGGCTTTTCACCGTCATTTGATCTGCTCTAAAATACTTGGTGTTACATGGACACGGTATACAGACCAAATACGAGAAACAGTTTTCACTGGGACAGTTTGAATAGGCTTCATGGTAGGTGTTTCTTTAGAGATCAAAGCTGCACTGCCACTGAAATCACCACTGTCTTGTTAACTGGAAAGCTTCTGCCTTCTGAGATATTGACACATTACAATGACTTACTCATTTTCTTTCTTCACCATCTAAAGATTCAGAGTGGGAAGGAATATATGGTATGTGAAACAAACAGATTTGTTGTGCTTTTGAGTAAGTTGGATCAACTGAATTGTGTGCATGTAATTGAATTATTAATATTATATTTCTCCGAGATTTTGCATGATTTAAATTTTTTTCTAGTCTAGTAGGCTTTTAGATTAGAAAAAGTGTAGTCTAATCCTGCTCTTAGTCAAATTAACTTCCATGCTTTGACAGTGTGTTAAATGTACCAGCTTCATATTTTTTAGCTGTTTTCCAGATGGATTTTGCTGTGAAGAACAGTCTCATTGTCATAACACTTAAACTGATGCCTTTAGGTATCAGATGGCTAAGTTACCTTACCAGCTCCGAAAACAATACTTTCGGAGTTCTTTGGTGAAGATGATTTTAACCTTTCTTCAGAGGGGATGGGGAGTGGGGAGAGACAAGAGAAAAAGTTACCGGTTTTATTTTGTGAAGTATAAAAATTGGCCAGGGTTCTCCTCAATCTCTCAAGTTGCCTACATATTTATATATATCTGTGTATGTATCTCAGAGGTAATCATAAGTAATCAGCAAATTTGTCATGATTGTACCATAAACAATTTGTGCACACCTCCTTTTAACAAAATTTTTCAGTCCTGGATATAGTTTGTATTAACTCGACTTCTCCTTTCTATTTTGCTTCTGCTATATTTTATTTTTCATGCAAGTTGGATTCTTTTGTAAGATAAAACACCCTTTGCTCTCTTGTTCCAATATGGGGAACGTATTATTGCTGGTTAAAAATTTTTTTCCATTCAGTGTTGATTTCAGGACTTCTTCCTATGTTAGTGCTTGGAGTAGGCTCAGCCAAAAGGAATGTGGGGAGAGCTTGGGCAGGAGAAAAGCAGCAGTGCTTTCTTTATTGACAGTCCTGTGTAGTGCCTGAATTGAGGCGGGATGTACCTGGTACAGAGTTGTTCTCTTTGGTCTCAGAATTGTTCTATTTGGTCTTTGTGTCTTTGTTTCCTCTCTCAGCAGATGGCTCTGGTGTTGTGCTGTCCTTGGGATGCTGGGAGGGAGGCGAGTGGAGATGGGAACTGTGGGAAATGAAACTGTTACTGCTCTTGGAAGTTTGAGTTCACCAGAGTGTAACTCTTCTAATGAAATGTGTCAGGAGAGAGTGAGGAAGGAGTGAGGAGGTAGACAAGCCTCAGTCTCTTGCTTGTGTCTCCTGCAAGAAGAGTCTTAGGAGTTTTTTAATAAACCTCAATTACACTGACTTGAAATCTATGTTTACCTTTTTTATTGTTGTCTGCATTTGTCAGTCATGTAGTTTCCTTAGCACATGGTGATAAAATTAGAGTTTAGAAGCGTTCAAAAGAGGGCTTGAGTATTGGCTGGATGCTTTGGGGTGTGCAGATGATCGGATCTGAATTAGTCTATCAGATTTTCCGTTGGGAGATTTTTTTTTTGAATGTTCCGTAGCTTAATATTCAAGCGTGGTGGCAGTAACCAGTGCCAGCCACTTAGCTCCATACTGGACTAACTGGTAAGTCAGGTTGGCAGTCTGGATGTGGAGCCACCCCTCCTGGAGCTGATGGAAGTGTCCTGTGAGGAGTCATTACACTGGAGCAGGGCTGTTTGCTGCCAAAACAGTCTGGGTCGTGTGCTGTGAGTGTCTGGGGACACCTGAGAGGAGTTACCTGAGCTCTTAGTGTGGGCTGTAACACATCTATCTGTAACACCTTTGTCAGTTTTATACTCTTATCAAATATTTGGGGTCTTTTAAAGTGTCAGAAGTAACAGATTTACTGAGTCATCAATACTTTGCAGTGTAACACATGAATCGTTTTTAATTGTTTGCTCACCTTTGACAAAATACTACTGTTGCATATTTAAGAAGTAATTATAAGCAGGTTTCTAAGAAAACAAATGGTGATACAGTATATGCATAGTGTAAATGATTAAGTTCGGCTTATTTCTAGAAAGTCAAGCTACTTTTCACCAGATTAATTAAAAACAAAATATGTAAAATATACTGCCACTCATCTTTGATTCTGCTTATGGAAACGAGTGGCTTTTTTTGCAGTGGGGTATGAGCATCTTCATTTCCTGCTATAAATTATTTTGTGCTGTTTTACAGACCTTACTTTGAAAGCTAAGAACTTAAATCTCTAGATTTAAAATGAACTGTACTACATTAAACATCTTGCACAAAAAGGCAGGTTATATTCGTTGTGAATATGAATTATTAAAATACTTGAAGATTCAATACATACTAGGTTATGTTAAAAAAAAATTATTGCATTGCATAAAGTTATCCTGCTTGTATCTATCAGGAAAGTAGTTGCTGTGGGAGCAAAATGCACAGTGCAGTTCTCCAGGGACTTTTCCCCCCTGTGTAACAAAGCTTGCCACCAAACCAAGAATTGTTAACTTGTCATTTAGGCATCACCTTTCTCTCAAATTCTGTACAGCTTCTTTAAAGTTTTTCAAAAATCTGGCTGAAAAAAGTCTCAGTAGATTCAGTTTTATCTTCTCTCCGTTCTCCCCAGGCAAATTCAGCTGTGCTTGTGCCACTCCTGACGGGTGGCTTTAGGAACTGGTTAGACAGAGTATCTCCAGTGCTGGAAGCTCCACAGCATGCCAAGCCCACTGCAGTCCTTGGGATGAGAAGGTTTCTTGGACTGTCAGTCCTCAGTGTTATGTATTAAATACATAACTCAGGGGTGAAGGGAGCACTGAGCTGCTTCCTTTGAAAGACCTTTGTGAGGGAAGGAAGAAAGATGTGGTAAAGCAGTTGGTGATTTTCAGTGGCTTTGACTGCTTGTTTAATGCATCTATCCAGGTTCAGTCTTCTCTTTTCCAATGCAGCCATCCTTAGAGCTGGCTTGCAGGCTGATATCACCCTCAGTTATCTTTTTTTTTTTTTTTCTGGCTAAATAACATCAAACCTTTCTCTGCCCTTAACTCGTATTCTTTAGACTTTCATCTGCTCTTGTTCTCCTCTGGAGTCTCTGTACGTGATCTCTGTTCTTCATAGCTTTATGCCCCAAATGAGTCGTGTTACTGAAGTGGAGCTCTATTGATGCATGGAGAGAGGAGTGTTATTTCATCTGTCCTGCAAGCTGTGCTTTTGTTTATATATCTCCATTTGTTGTCTGCCTTTTGCCTTTGGTTTGCAAGTTGAATTTGACTTTAAATCTACCACTACTTTTCTGAAGAACTGTTATAAATTATCCCATGTTTGTTCATTTGATTATTCCTGTGTGTGCAGTTGACTATTCCTGTGTATGTGTGTATATATATTTTTTTCTGACACTCATGTTTGAATATGTCCTTTAAAAAAGCGTCTCAACTCAGAATCATTATAAAGGTTAAAACTGTCTTTGCTTTCAAAGAATTAGTTGGCTTTTGAGTAGCAGAGGAAGACCACAGTGAGCAAAAATGTTCTAACCAACCTGGCCTGACTTTGTCTAGTATTGCCAAAACCAAGTAAGCAGCATGTTCTGGAAGTCTCTAGAGGGAAAGTAGGGAAGATTTGCTAATGAAAAGAGGATAAACTTGCACTGTGGCTGTGCTTTTGGCTATTAGCCTTTGCCTGTAGTGAGCACACCCAGTGCCTGATCCTCCTCAGCTGTAGAGACACAGTAAGAAGTAGAAAAACTTTATTTTAGTCTTTACACAGATTAAGAGCAAAGACGTGGAGGAAACAGTGAAAGAAGTTTGCTTTGGTAGAACCTCAGTTGGCTGGATTTTTCCATACTCACTATTGGAAACAACCCTGTCCATTGGATTCATGCTTGTTACGGTTTCTCTCTGCATTGTGCTCTGAAGAAACTTAGTAAAACATGTTCTCTGTGGTGCCACATGTTGGATTCTGTGACCTCTGATGGACAAAATCTCCCATTTGAAGCACCAGATCTTCTGACACATGAACCTGGGTGAAAGTGCATCTTTTCCCTTTCTTCCTTTTTTAAAACTGCAAGAAGATGCTGCAAAAAAAAAAAAGACGGGATGAGACCCCTGGGATGTTCTTGTAGAGGGGTATTAACAGTAGATGAGTGTGTTCTTTCTTCACGTTGGGTTATGATAAAATAAATTCTGTATTTTCTTTCTGAAGACGGTGGCATCCTTATTTTTGGTAGTTTGGTACTCCAAGCTACTGTGGCATTCTCCAAGGTCTTAGTTTCAAGATCTTTTGTTACGCAGCATGTATGTAATGATGGCAGTACGCTGAAAGGCTGTGGATCATTTTAGGCAGAGGAGAGGGTTTTATGAAGAGTTTCTCAGATGTTCAGTTTAAAACATGAATTTATACACTAGTCTGTGCAATACACCATTATTGTGGTGATTGTTTTTAGAAGAAATGCACTTGATCAGTCTCTGAAAATACTCAGTATTTTGGCTTTGCCATACATGATTAGCATAAACCAGGGGCTAAAACTCTGTGGGCTTCTGAGTTAGCTCAGTGATGTTACTGGCGCTCAGCTTGCTCTTAGATCTTTGCTTGAAAATGTAGTAGTATTTTCAAATGTTTTTTTCCCAGGTAGTCAGTGAGTACTGTAATGAGTCAGAGTTGCTTTGTGATTCAGGAACGCAGTTACAGCCCATTGGGGCTCAGTTTCCCACTGCCAGAAATTTTGAGAAGAGTTCAAGTGGGCTGTTTGCCTATAAATAGCACTCAAAGGTTACTTGAGTTCTTGCCTTCCTGCATCTCTGTTGTGCAGGGGGGTCATATCCTGGAGTCAGTCTCCATAGGGGTGTGATACTTTCCCGTCCCTTTGGTTACTAAAAGAGCAGAAAGTAATTCTGCTCTCTTCTCCTTGTCCCACTAAATAGGTGGGAGTGTCTGTAAAGTAACTTGTTTTCAAGGGACACAAGCCTTAAAGAGGATGAGACATGAAATACTGGGAGTTAGAATGCTGGAAGTCAAGAACAGGAATTCTGTGCACCTTTCTCAGTGTGAATATTTTTTTTTCTTCTCTTGATGTTTCCCAGGGGTATGTGAAGTTTTTTGTTGCTCCTTACCCTCCCACAGTGGACAATGCCATTTCCATGTTCTTCCTTTCCATATTTTGGTAGCAGTCTTAGCTCTTTGTCATGTATCTTTCAGATTCTTGGAGCCAAGCAACTGTCAGACTTGAAATGAGAAAATATTTCTCTCTGATAAGGCATGAAAGGAAGAACCAGGAAATGAAGAATAATTGCGAACCATTAGCCGTGATATTTTTCTGTAAAATAATTAAATAAACTATGTACATTTTTCCATATTTCATGACACAGAGTAAAAAATTCGTAGCTTTCTTTACATAGGTCATAATTCCTGGTTCTGGATCATTTACCAAGTTGCCACCTTTCTAGTTGTGTGGGTAAATATTGTACACACTACAATCTTAGCTTAAAATAAATTCCCCAAGAGCGACTTGGGGGTTTAAAACTACTTTGTGTAACCGCCCAGAAGCAATCAGATCCTTTCTTCTCAGTCTCTAGCCTGGACGCTTCCTGGACATACAGGAGTGTCTGAGCTGATGCCCAAAACTTGGAATTTGAGCGGAGCTCCTGTGGTTCTGGCTGGATGCTGGATGGGTGATGGCAGCTGCCCGTGTCCGTTCGGCACTGCGTGCCCAGCGCTGTGCTGCTGGATGTGCCGGGATGTGCTGGGATGGGCCGGGATGTGTGTGCTCACGCTCCGCTGGGCGGGCTGGGAGCAGGTGACTGCCCGGCTCGGGAGATGTGCTGACGCTGCCGTTTAACTGTGTCCAGTTCAAAGCCAAACAAAGCCAGGCGAAAAATTCCGCCCCTGGCTGAAGTTTTCCCTTAGCTAATCACAGCAAGGCTGGCAAGCGTGATACAAACAGAAGAGCATTTGTTTTAGGGCTATAAGTACAGATGGAGTTGAATACTCGCTGGTGCTGCGGCCCTGTGGAAGGTGTGGTGGGATTGTTGCAGGAGGAGATAGCGAGGGAGGGAAGAGAAGACTGGCAAGGGAAAAGGCATTGGGGCACCCAAGTAGTTCGCTGTGGTTTTGCTGCTGTGGCAAATCATTCTGGGAGTGTATTGCTGGCTTTTGTCTGTGTTAAGGGTGGGGGAAAAAAAAAAAAAACCTAAAAAAAAAATCCCTGAGTTAGTCATTCAAAAAAATTTGAAAATAAAGTGCTAAGCTCCTCTTTAACTATGATTTCCAGTAACTCCCATTTAATCTCAGCAAAACACCAAAACAAATGCAGGTTTTTCAGAGTCACATAGGTGTTCATAAACCACTGTTTAATCCATTCTTTTCCTTTATAATTTGAAGTTAACCTTGTGTTTTAAATATTTTTCTCAAATCTTTTCTTGCAATCAAAAACAAGTTGGGAAGAAGGTCTTAGTTGCCAATGAGTAAGAGTGCTTTTTTTCATTAGAAAAAAAAAAAAAAACCAAACCAGAACAAACCGTAACAATTTACTGGAGCTGGCAGAAATTGCTGTTACTCTCAGACAGAACTGGCAAATGTTTTCACTGTAATATTGCTTCTGTCCTAATTGTAGCTGCTGCTTTGAAACACAAGGTAACCCAAGAGTCAGAGTTCTCTCCCAGATGCTCACCTGAAGTGAGATGGGTGGAAAAGCTGTTTGCTGCTGCTCAAGTACATCTGTAATCATGACACCAGAGTAATTCATGATGCTTCCATATAAACTACATGCCATAAGTATGGGATCGAAGTGCATTTGGTTGAGTGATCAGAATGATTTTATGCGCATACGTGATGAATGGGGTGAGTGTGTCTGGAAGTTGTGGTTCCTGTAAAGAATCGGCAGTGTTGAGGGTTGCATCTGGGAACTTGTTGCCTTGTAGTAAGGCAAATGGTTCTTTAAGGAGATTTGATAGGAACAAAATCGTGAAAAATCGAAAGGTTGAATTTCTTTATAAAGATCCTGGATTAGGAAACAAACATTTGGAACAAACATTGTGAATGAGTGACGAGGGAAGGTTGTGTGACGTGGGTAAGGTGGTTTAGTGGCTGTTTGCTGTCATAGTCAGGCAGTAATCTACTGTTCCTGCATGGTTTTCTCTTGTCTTACCAGTTCTGGTGGTGCCTAGAAAGACCTTTTGCTGGTCAGACTTATCTTGCTGTGCTGAGAGAAAACTCCCTCTTCTTTCCCCCAGTGTGAGGGCAGTGGGGTTGCTGGGAGTGCCTGGGGAAGCACAGGGAGAGGAGGAGCACGAAGTCATCCTTCTGGAAGCGGCCAAATGTTAGATTGGCACAGAAAAGCTCATGTTATTTTAGCTTTAGAAAAGGTAACTTAATGTTCATACCTAGGAGAAAATGGATGCCTAATGAAAGCTTGGAAAAAAATCAAACTGACAGAAGAATTGAGAGTTCTGCTGTAGCAAAGTCTAGCACGGTCAGGATTTTAAATAATATGAGCAGTATTGAGGAGGTAGTTATGTGGATAATTTTTCTGGTATTATTCTGTCCTATTTGACCTCTCATGTGGTAACAAATCTCTGCTACAAGGTTTAAACCAATCCTTTATTTCAGTAGTCAAAACTAAAATATGTCTTACTGGTATTCCTTATCTGTCAAATACCTGTATTCTTCCTTGCATTCTGTAAACAAAGGAATGGGGTGGATTGGGTTCGTGGAGAGGAATTAGGTGAAATTGCAGACTATTTGGGAAGATTGGGATTTTTCTAGAAACATCTGTAAGTCGGTGTAGAGCTGGTGTTCATTGCTGAATTTGCTTACTGGGCTTCCAAGCTTTACTAAAAGTGGAAGTTGGTGGCTGAGGTAGTGAATTCCCTGACTAGGTAACCCTTATGGAAGTGACGTGAGACTAAATTGAAATCTAAATTTCTAAATTGAAACCTAATTAATCTAATTTCTCAAAAGAAATGGTAATGAATATTGGCTAGTTAATCAAGGATTTGTGTTTGTGTGGAATTTAAAATTAGTTTTCAGATTTTGAGATATTTGAGCACACTGATGTAAAAGGAGATGATCTCAAAAAGGAACCCTTGCCATCAAAATGTTACTGAAATAGCAGTAAGAACTAATTGTAGCTGGAGAAGTACTTCCTGGCTTTTGATTCTGGAGAAGGAAAATCTCGCTGCTACAGCTGCCCTGCTGGAAAGTGGAGAGAATGTGATGGAGATGGCTGGCTCCTGTTCTGACAAGTGCATTGAAATAAATGTAAATGCAAATGTAATATCAAGAGTTTGTAGTGTCAAGTAAGTGAAAATTAGAGGAAGTTTTCTCCAAAGTATGTTGTAATGGCCTTTCAGGTTTTTTTCAAGCATCCCCTTTCACTTGTGAATACTGCTGGTGGATATTGTGGGTGATTTCCTATTATGTTGAAGAGTGTGGATTTGTGAAGAAGTGATATTTTGAGATTAAGACCATGAAATACAGTCCAGGAGAATAAATTTCTGCTTTTGCCAGAAAATGCTTAGCAGATGATCTGAACGTGATTTTTCAGATTGCACTGAAAATGTCATTTCTGAGTGTCACAGTTTGCTGTCAGGAATATGATTTGTAGCAATTGAGAACTCAGCTGCTCTTGAAGTCTATGGGGAACTGCGATGGTGACACATGAAATATTGTAAAATGCTAATTAATAAAATAAAAAAAACCCTCAAGCTGTAGCTCTTAATTTCATGCTAAATGAGTTTTATTTAGCATGTCCAAATACTGATTGAGAAGAAGGAAAATAAAAATTGCAGCCATGAGTTCGGTTTGTGCCATGCACTTGGTGAGATGGGAAAATAGTTTTGTAGTGAAAATTTGTATCACATGTATATAAAAAGGATGTGTTGTCCTGTGAAGTGCCAGATGCACCAGGGCTGGTGGAGGTACACTGAGTTTTCATTGCACTGGAGCTGAGATCAGACCATAACTGTGATTTTCAGTGGTAGTGATTCCAAAGGCATGTGCTTGGCTTGGAAAGACTGAAAGCCTCAATGTAGTTTTTTTAGTGTTTTAGAAAACAAGGCTAAAATAATCCCTACCATGTCAAATCTCTACTGTTCCATGCCTGGGAACAGTGGTGTTGAAATGACCCACTGAAAAATGGAGAAGCATTCTGGATAATGCTTTTCTCCAAAATAAAATGCTTACCCAAAAATCCCAAATGGCATTGCTCAGGCTGTACTCTCACTTAAAACAGTTACTTTCCTTATACTACAAGTAGACTTTCTGTGTAACTCTAATGTTCTTTTAGCTTAGTGTGGATTAGGGTTTTTTAACAATTCATCTGAAAGTTTTTAAAAGCATTGGATTTTAGAAAATGAGTACCCTAGAATGAATTATTAGTATTTTCTAATTTCTTTACCCAAAGAGCACTACTCAATATGTGGCTTTTGCCTTGAGGACTTTAGTCTGAGCAATCGACATACAATAAGCTACATGTAAATATTTAAAATATATTCAAAAATTTTTAAATATATTTATGTCCCTCATTCTGATGCTGCAAATTAGATATCTGAATGCAGTGAAACTTGCAAATGACTGTTCCTTTTGGTTTGCTTGGCTTTGGACTGCTCTTTACCAAGCAAATGGAGGATGCTATTCTTTGGTTACTGGCTCTGAAACTGATGTAATATGAAGCTTGTGTTTGGGAAAATACTTAAACATCATCAGAGAGGAGCCAAGTGCACACTTTTTTGTTCGTTACATGGGCAATTAGCCACCTAAGACCTTACAGAACAGCATGTGTTCAGTTCTGCTTGTTGCCTTCTTGTCTTGTAGCAGCTGTGTGATGTGCTGGAGTTAACAGTGTTCTGACAGGGTTGCTGCTTGTTGGCATGAGGCTGTAGCAGTTGCTTTGAACAGAACTTCTCAATTCCTCTGAATGGAGATTCCAGTAAAGAACCTGAAACAAAGTTCCCCCGTCTCCTTCCTTGAACCCTCTTCACGTTGTTTGAGGTGCTACTTGTACACCAGGCTGATTAGAGCAGATTCCTGACATACCGTTGAAAAGATAAGAGACACATTTCTGGGCCATGATTCTCATTTTGTGCTTCTTTTGGGGTTTTAAAGCTGTCCACATTTCTGTCACAACCTGTCTTTGGAGCCCTGAAGGACCCCCAGCTGATTCTGCGCGAACTGAAGTTGAGTTAGACTTTATGGTGAATGTGAGGACATAAATTGGACATGTTACAAGTAAATGTTCTCCAGTGTGTGTTAGAACGTGCAGCGTGCTGGAACTGACAGGGAAAGCACACAATCACCACTGAATCTGCAGGGCTTTGTGAGGATTAGTGGACATTTACTCTTGGATATGTTGAACTTTTTGGAGCAGTTTCCTTTGATGTTCAAAGTATATGTTGACACCAGCTGTGTGTCCCATGAGGTGCTTAACTGTGTTTTCAAAAGGCACAAACCCACCGGTGTTTTATTTTTTTTGAGGTGATATCTGTATCTCTGACTTGTTAAACTCAGATCACACTGAGAAGTTACCAGATCATTTCAGGTTACCTTAAAACTCTAACTTTACAAGGTGGGAATACCCTGATGAGTCTGAAAGTCAACAAGGAAATTGGAGTGTTGGTTATAGGAGCGTAGGTGTGTATCTGATGAGCAGGCTTTTCCCTTGAAAGGTGAGTTCCTTGTTCTAATACACCTCTGTAATCAGCTTCAGGCTAATTTAAATAGTTCAGTAATATGGCATTAAGGTGTGGAACATCTGGCATTATCTGGCCCTGAGTTCAGTCGTCTCCCTCTTCCATTGCTGGATAGTGCTGCTGGTCTTGTTCCTGCCAGGGTTTGTGAACAGCTGGCGCGTGGCTCCAGCAGCAGGGGTTCAGATGAAGAACTGCCCACTAGAGCAGATGTGAAGATGTGTCTGGCTCTGTGGGCCCTGCAGTGGCCCTGCTTTTCCCTGCAGAGGGTAAAGCAGGAACATCACAGTACAGCTGAAAGTCTCTCCACTCTCTATTCTTCCAGTTGTCTGTTGTTCAGGAATATCCTTAAATAGTGACTTTTAGGGCCCCTGTTCTTAGGTTGATAGAAGGCACGGGTTTTACAGTAATTCTGTCCAAGCTATTTTCAAATTCATCTTTTTGGTCTTTGCATGGCAGCTTGTCTTGGATGAAGGCACTTCCTTTTGGCTTGCTTAAAAACATACTCTTCTTAATTGTAGTGGTAAGCTGTGACTTTGCGTTAGAAACATCACCCTCTCCGTAGGATTAATGACTGTGGACTGTTCTCAGTAAAAAACAATGGATCCCATATTGTCTTTTCAGACTTAAACCTGCAACAGTTATCAGTCCATGAAGAGATGGAAAGGATGGCCTCTATAGAGGCTTGTGTAATATTCCAGGAAGTACAGAATGTCAGACCCTGGGTTCAGTTCAGGTAGTGTCAGATCAGTAACATATTGGAGAGACTGTAATAAGGTGAGAAATTGTGATCACTCTTGTACAAGAGTGCATAGAATGGTCCTGAGGATGCTTTCAGTATTTGTTGGATGGGAGGAGGCAAGAAGAATTTTGGCCCAGATCCTGCACATAAATCAGACTGCTGCAGTCCCTGTGTGTTTGAGAGTCACACAAGAGCAAGTGGTTTGGGCACAAAATTAAGTAAATTAGAGATTAAAAGACACATGAACATTACAGTATTGAGATTCTGGCATAGTCATCCTAAATCATAGCAAAATAAAAACTTCAAATTGTTATTATATAGTAAATTATTGAATATAATGTACAAAAAGGGAGTGAATGAATGCGTGTCTGCAGTGGTAATTCTTATAGTCTGTCTCCCTTTGACTCCAGCCAGCCAAACAAATGTCAGCTCTGATGTGTTCTGTGGCTGTTGATTAGTTTTGGCATGTGCAATATAAAAGTATGAAATTAAGAGCTAAGGATGGCACCTGAATTGAGCTCTAGCTGGTGAGGTAAATAAAAGGCACCTTCCACTTACCCTCTGAAAGGCCTTGGTGTGGTTATAGCTCGGTTTTTGGAACAAAGTGGGAAACTGGAGTGAGCTGTGAGCGCGCTTTGACTGTCCAGAAGGAAGAGCCAGTGACCTGTGGTTGGTGAGTCCTCCAGGAGACCACCGGCTGCAATCCATGAAAATACCTGCTTCCGAATAGAAGAGCTGTAGTGGGTCAAGTTCATTTGTCTTTACCAGGCACAGGAGGTCTGTGGTGTGACTTCTGCCTTCAGAAATCTTAGGTGTGAATGCCACAACACACTTTTAAAGCAGAGAGGGTATCAAGTGTGGGTCCTCCTTGTCCAGGCAACCTGTCGGTTCTACTGCCTTGGTGAGCTGAAATGATGGAGATATCCAGTGTAGTTGCAGATAGCCAGGTCAGTTTGGCTTTTGGGTTGTGGGGTTTTGGTGGTGGTGTTTTGGTAGTTTTTTGGGCTGGACTTCATATTTTCCACTTCTTTTGTCAACAGTAGAGCTGTTAACAGCTCTTTCAATTAGACCCTTTTAAAGTGGAGGGAAACTGCAGTTGCGATGCTCCTTGTAAGCTAAATCTGTGCATTTTTAGCCTTAGCTCAGGGGTCCTGTGGATTTCTCTCGAGTACTTTTCCATGTTGTTTACCATGGTGTTCAGCTCTGGTTGCAGCAGTCTCAAATGAGGCCTCAGTGCTGAGTTGTGAAGACTTAATTCTTTGTCTTTCCTTCAGCAGTGCTTTATGTACACTGCAAGGCAGCGTAAGCCAGCACTGCCACCAGAAATAGCTAGTGTAAACATCTCAGCAGTTACTCTGTGAGCCATCCTGAGGAAGCAGAGCTGTGTAAAAACTGTCACTTTCTTGGTGTGTTTGGTACTAAATTGATGTCCCGACCCAGTTTTGCAGTGACTGTCCCCCAGTGTCCCACCTGCTCCAGCTGCAGAGATGGCAGGACTTCCAACTCCTTTACACCACCAGCAAATTCAGTTTACACAAATACATGAGGCGTGAGCTGTGGCATTTGAGGCTTGTTTATAACCTCGCTGTATTTAACAGTGATGGCCACAAGGGTGGTGGCCTTGACAGTTTGGAAGTGGAAGGAGACATGAGGCCAATGGCCTCAAAGAGTCCATGGCCCCTCATTTTTGTGCTGAGATTGCTCTGGACTAGCCAGGCTTCCAACCCAGACAGATCAAGGTGTGATTTCTGACTTCGTTGTGGAGTGGGTAATTAGTTATAAATTGATTTTCATAGCCCCTTGACAATGCTTAAGGGATCCAGATGTAGGGTGTTGGAGGCCGGGAGGAGGTGCACGAGTCTCTTAAGCAGCTCATTGAACCTCCATTGCTCGTTTCCATGGGCCAAGTAAACTGCTGCACCCCAGGGGAGGTGTCTGTCTCAATGGCAGGAGAGGGGCTCTCCATCATTTCCAGCAACACCACGTTCCAGTGCTGTCAGCCCGCACTTGGAGCACTGCACCAGCCATGCAGGGTAACGTCACACAGTGTGCCTGGTGTGTGCTGGCATAAAGAGGTTTAGGGTGGAGAAATTTGGTATTGATTCTTACATTATCGAGAAGCAAATTGGATGCTCTCAAACTGGGGAAATACGTTGTCTGAAGACAACATTCATACTTAAAATACTATTTGGGTATTTATTCTGTAGTAATTACAAGCTGGGTTGTGGGAAATGTGGTGTAAATCAAACCTGCAGAGATATGCACATACCAAATAGCAAATCTTCTGAGGGATAAGGTGCCTTATTTCCAGAGGTTAGTATCTAATTTGACCCTTTTTCACAGCTAAGGAATTGAAAAGTTACTGATTCATGACTGGTGAAGGTGGCTGATCTATAAACCAGTAACCATTTGGTTTTTGTAGCACACAAATTCGATTGATTTATGTTTGGGTTTTTTTGTGGGTGGCTGGGAGGTGCTATTTGCACATTTGTACATGAAGATACAAGCCCTGCCTACACTGCAGTGATTGCACATGTTAAGTAGGCTGTGCTGAACTATAAGGAGTAAAACCTGTGTGGAGTAAAACTTGAGCAAAGAAACTGTTAAAAGACAAGAAACTGTTAAGAAAGTTCCTTGAATCTAAGCATATCTACTGTGTTATGTCTGTGAAGGAGAAGCATTGATTTCAAGTATACTTAAAATATTTGAAATTTCATTTCATAACTTTTGTGCCTGCAGCTAGAGCGGGTCAGTTTAAAGTGGTAACTTACTGGGATTTAAACTAATAAACTTTAAAGTTTTTTCCTACTCTTAAAAACAAAAAAAAAATATCTATTAGAGCTTAGTCTGCTTTGTTTTGGGAGGGAAAGGGGTAATAAGTGTTTTAAGTTGAAAAACTCTTCATATTCAGAAAATATTAAATCAAGCCTGTTTCCCAAACTTCTGGTTTTGAGCTTCAATGCCTGGATTTATCCTTATTTCCCCAATATGATGTTTTTGGGGTTTTTTTAAGTTCTTCAAAGGTATGAGTTGAGACTTTGGGACAAGTGGCTAAGCTGCCAGTTTAAAGATACGGTGTATTTACTGCTATATTATAGTTAATTAAATATTCAGATCTTGGGCAAATGTTAGCAGATAGTTTGGCATGTTTGCAAATGATTTTTAACTAATAGTGCATGTGGCTGAACTCTAAAATAGTGTCTTTGCATTTCTTTTGTGTGACTTTCATACTAACCTGACTGATGAACGAACGCGCACTGAAGGAATTGGTAAATTGTCCACTGCCGATGGCAAAGCCTTCGCAGATCCCGAGGTTCTCCGGAGACTGACGTCGTCTGTCAGCTGCGCGCTGGACGAGGCGGCCGCTGCGCTGACGCGGATGAGAGCCGAGAACAATCACAACAACGGACAAGTGGACAAGTACGTACTGACCACCCCCAGTTCCCCAACTACTATGGAACGTCATTTTATTTCAAATTCGGTTAATTATATAGTTAGTGCTTGGTAATGGAGCTGTTCTACCGCTGGCAGAAGCAAACGTATTGCATCGGTGGGTGTAACTACCGTCCCGTCAGGTTACTGGCTTCACAGGGTAAGGGAAAAGTACAAAAAGTTACTTTATAACCTGCTGCTCTCTTTGTGTATCAGACAGTTGAGTTCTTAATCAAGAAAGGTTAAGTTCTTAGCTGTAGAAGAGTGGGTGATTGCTCTCTTAATTACAGAAGTTTGTCTGGTTGCAGTATTCGTATTAGTGGTCTCTGTGATACTTGGCTGCTGACTTCTTGTCTGTACTATGAATTTACCTTGGCACCTGCAATCAACAGTTTGTCATGGTCACAGCCTCTGTGTGTCTGGCATTCCCTGAAGTAGGAATAGCATCAGGGAGGTTTGCTCCTGTCTTGCAAACACCACAAAAACCAGCTTTGGGCACTCCTCTCTGCATCTGGTCTGTATTGAGAGCCTATTATGAGTTAGCAGCTAATGAGAACAAGCTGATTTAGGCAATAAGGAAAGTGTCCATCTCCATGTCACCTGTGGAAATAATGTGTGTGTATATATATACTTTAAAAAAATATATATGTAAGGTGTATTTTCAAGTAAAGCTTAGCACTGAAGGCAAGAGTCTTTACTTGAAGGCTTCCTCCTTGCCTAGGAAAGCTGCCCACCTGTTGCAGGTGTATTTTGAGCTCACTGTGTGGTAATGATTTTCCAGTCGCAGTTTGGCAGAAGCATGCTCCGATGGGGATGTAAATGCTGTCCGGAAGCTGCTGGATGAAGGACGGAGCGTAAATGAACATACTGAAGAAGGGGAGAGTCTGCTTTGCTTGGCCTGCTCAGCAGGATATTATGAATTGGCACAAGTAAGTAACAAACACAGTTAGAGCTAAACATTTGTGAAGCAGTGTCTGAGGGGCTTCTTTGATAGGTAAACATTTTAGCTATTATGGTTATTATAATTTTTTTATTATTTCAATAGAATATCAGTGAATACAACTTATTGTGGGTTTCCAGTTATTGTTAGGGTTTCTTTAATGGAAAATGCAGTCATATATGCCTTTAAGTTGAAGGGACTTCTTTGAGGACTGAATCCTATGTTTTATGATGTATCTACTTTTCTGGCATTGTTCTAGATGCAGTCTAGCTGTTCTGCCAAGCAAGAGGATCTAAAAGAGCAGCAAACCCAAATAATGCAATTGGTTACATTCTAAAAACTCATGTCTCAGTCACACAGTCCTTTTTTTTAAATTACATTTGTCTCAACAGTGCATTAATTTCTGTTAATTTGGAGCTATATTGCTTCTGTATCTAAGGGCAGCTGCTTTGAGATGTTTAGGTGATAGTTCTCAGAAATGCCCAACTTCATGTTTAGTGCCCAAACAGAGGGCAGGAAGAGAACTTCTCACCTGTGAGCTTGACCTGTGGGTGCCCTGGTCATTATTGCAGGTGACAGTTTCTGTGCTGTCATTCTTGTCAGTGAGTTGCCCTGTGACTTTTGAAAATATCAGTATTTCACTGGAGCTTGCAGATGTGAACAAAAGCCGGAACTCAGAATTTGCTGCAGCAGAGCCCAGTGCAGGCAGTAACTGTAAATGATCCTGGGGGTGGCACTGGGCTTCACAGCAGGGCTGGGCTCCGAGGGGCTGTCGCAGCTGGCTGGGGAACCAGACTCACAAACCCCACTGAACTAAAAACAAACGGTTGGTGTTACAATTTATTCACTGTAGTGAACTTTCCCCTAGGTGCTACTAGCCATGCATGCCAACGTTGAAGATCGAGGGAATAAAGGTGACATCACTCCCTTGATGGCAGCTGCCAGTGGAGGCTACGTGGATATCGTTAAACTCCTCCTTGTCCATTGTGCAGATGTCAATGCACAGTCCTCCACAGGTAACTGGGGAGCAGGAGCACAGTTAGTAAAGCTGGCACATAAGGCACACAGCTCTTCTGAACATCTGTGTTTTTGTCTCACACTTTCATTCACAAGAAAACGTGACAGGAACCGTTAGGAATAGCCCAGATCTGTAGCGAATGTGTTTGGAGTCTTAACTGGCCATTATTAAAGAAGGGTTTTAATATAAATTCTAATGGAAAGCACTGTTCCTGTGAAAACCACTCTGGTGGTGTTAGAGGGGAAGAAAAACACATGAAGTTTATCTTTTCTCATTGGTATAATCCAGAATTACCCAGTAAGATGACCATGGGACACATCCCATCAAGACCGGTTATTTCTGTCTGTTTCTTTTTTTCAAAGAGGAGTTAAAATTCTTTTGAGTGCATTGAATGTTCTCTATATTGCTGGTTCTTGACCACAGCTTAACTAACCTTGCTGATAGCATTAACCTGCAGTTGGATTCTGTTTATTAAGATAGAATTTAAACTTTGTTCAAATTTTCAAACAAGTCATGTGTCCAAACTATGAGTTATTCTTTTATCTTATTGTTTAGTCATGTTAAGCAAACTTACCTTAAAATTGACTGTAGCATTTAAAACACGAGCCATATGTGAGTGTCTGTCACTTACAGTACCAGAGTTTTAAATTATAAATTTATTCTCAGCCAGCCAGTAGAAGTTTTTCAAGTAATTACAGGATACAGTCTTAGGCAAAAAAAAGAAAGACAAAACAAAAAAAACCAACCCCCCCAACTCTACAGTAAAAATTACTCATTGATCTTTTTGTGTGTGTTTATCTATTTTTGTGTGCTAAAGTAGGAAACATAATATTTAAACTAAAAAAATCGTGATTTGTAATACTGGCTTAGCATTAAAACTTACATGTTACAGTTATGTTGGGGTTTCATACCCAGCCTGGAATGATGGGCTGGAGTAATGTTGCTGTGAGGTGAAAGGCTGCTGCTGGTGATGTACTTGGTTTTGTTCTGAGCTGTTAACACTGATCTCCTTCCCCAAATTAGGAGAGGGTGATGGGAAGGGCTCTCATGCAAACTCTCCTCTGCAGGGAACACAGCTCTCACGTATGCCTGTGCCGGGGGCTTCGTGGACGTAGTGAAGGTGCTACTGAAAGCTGGTGCTAACATAGAAGACCACAATGAGAACGGACATACCCCCCTGATGGAAGCAGCCAGTGCCGGGCATGTCGAGGTTGCAAGAGTATTGCTGGAATATGGTGCAGGAATCAACACTCACTCCAACGAGTTCAAAGAAAGTGCACTTACACTCGCGTGCTATAAAGGTATTGTCTCTTGCTTTGGTTTGTATTTTTGTTTAAATTTATTTGCTAGGGTTTATCTGACTAAAACTTTCAGCAGTACTTTGAATATCTTCCTAAGAGTTTTGTAGTACTGGATTTTGGTTTTAAACTCAATGTCAGGAAATGCTCCTCTGTGGTACAGTGGTTTTAAGTCTGTGTTTGTGTCCAGATGTGGTGGATGCATTTGACATGTTGCAGATGAAAACTTGTAACTGGCTATGTCCAAACTTGTACTGTGACACATCAGCATTCTCTCCTTCCCCCACTACCACATTCCCTGTTTCATTCCCAGTTCCCTCACCAACTGTCTGTGAATTCTGAAAACACCTCTGTTGGTTCTTCAAAAAATGCAAATTTGGAATGTGTGTTTCTGTAATACCCAATGAGGTGATAGTGCCTCCATTATTACTGGATTCTTTTCCTTCAGTGTAATTTGAGAGAATGTCTATGAATTCTTAAGTATTATGGACTTTTAGGGACTTTTGACTTAATTTCTTTTGCTATTTAAAGCTTCTATGTAAAGTAACACTGCAGTGGTAATCCACTGTGCTTCTATAGTTTGTTTTCCAGCCATTGTTTTTCTACAGATATAAACTAAGGATGTGGATTATTGTCATAGTAACTTCAGGCTTTGCCTCTGCGGTTAGGATTGGAGGATACATACTATGTATAACCTATCTGAGGGCTTGCATCTGGATTTGTCATGGGTTTCCTGCAGCATATGGTAGTTCCTTAAAGGGAAATTCCAATAATAGTACCCCTGAATATGTTGGAGGGTCATTCTTGTTTCTTGTGACCTAAAACTTAATGGAGTCATGTGTCTTGATTGACTAGAGATGTCCTGTATTATCTTTGACAACATGGTTGATTGTTTTCCTGTCAGTTTATGTAGGACTAAGTCTTACCTTGGAGGAGAATGCTAATCAGGAAGCTAAAAACTTCGAAGGGGCAAATTCTAAAATGACAAATTGTAATAGAGTTGAAATCAAGTTTAGGTAAAGCTCAGAAGCTTTTAAAAATAGTGTCAGATAATATGATATAATGCGTGTATCTTAGTTCTCAGAAATATGTCTGTGAGTGTTATTAAAAAGCTTAAAGTTGAGTTCAGATCTACATGGACCCATCCCTAAAAGATAATTCCCCCAGTTGTGTGCTGCCTTGGAACTCTTACATGAGCCGTCACTGTACAGTTCAGTGGGGATAAGCACAGTTTTGTAGCTTGAAGTCACAAGGAAAGGTTCTTGTGTAAACTTGAATTAGACAGGTCTGTCTTCGTCTCCCAGCTGAGCAGTATCTTTGGGAAAGGCTGTCTGAAGGCTGCTGACTCGTTTGCACTGGTATTTTTTTAAAGAGTACTTTTAAAGCCCAGGTTTGCCAGTTATAACTTGTAAAGATTGAAGTAGCAAACTGTGAAAATCTGAATGATTTCATTAGGAGTATTATCTGTACTACTACAAGTTGGTGTTGTGAAATGCTTATTTATTTTGATCTGTTTCATTTGAAGGCCATTTAGATATGGTTCGTTTTTTGCTTGAAGCTGGAGCTGATCAAGAACACAAAACAGATGAGATGCACACGGCGCTGATGGAGGCCTGCATGGTAAATACCTTTATTTGTCCTGCTCCCTCCTCAGGGAGAGAGGAATGCAGGAGGTGATAAAATAGAGTGAGCCTTGGGTAACAAGCTGTTTGGGGGCTGCAAGTGAATGTGTGTGTTGTTATTGTAAGAATGTGCTTACTGTAGCTCCCCCCAGCTCCTCAGTCTTAACTGCTCACAGGGAAAAAATACTCTAATTTTTGGGGGTGATGTGTTGTTTTAAATGCTCCCTGTGTGAAGTGTAGGGGTGACTACTCTGCAGTGCAGTGAAGTATTACAAGTCAGTGGTTTGGGGGTTTGTTTTGGTTTTTTTTTTAGTGTGTTTTCCACCTTTGTTTTTATAAATAAAGTCTCTCAGAGTATCATGGAATGAACCTTCCAGAAGTGCACTGAGCTGGATGATTCATGCATTACAATTGTCTGTTCATCACTACAGGAAGTGTTTTGCATAGAGAGATGACTTGCTCTCTTCTAGGTTTCTGTGAATGAGGTTGTGAGGTTTTTCTTTTGACCTACCATTTTATTTTGAAAAATAATGTAGTCCTAGCAACTGTCCACATAATTTCAGTGCAGCCATTGAGGAAAAACTTCCCTATCCAATAGCATCATCTTAATAAAGAGGGTGCTATTGTGTCAAAGCCTATCTGCAACCATTTCTGTGGCTGGGTGACCTTTTCTCTCTTCTTTAAGCTGGGGAACTTCTTTGAAGAAAGAACAGGGACCTTGTTTCCATAGGAAGCACAGCAAAAAGAAGGAAACTGAATTTTTCTCCTAGTAGCCTGTAATCCTTAGAACATAGGCTGCAGTGTTCCTCCGGTCTGCTGAGAGCTGGAGGATCAAGTGTTCTTTCAGTGCAGTTGTGAGGTGATGATGCAAGTGACCAAGGTCAGGTTGTAACGTGGCGAGCTGTGTCCAAGTCTTCCGATAGCGAGCTGGTAATAGTATCCTTGAATAGCCTTCCCTGTAGGAGAGCCTGGTGCCATTAAGGAATTCAGAAGGACAGTGGGTGTATGCTGTCACCTAAAGGAGATTGCAGCATGACTGCAGACTAGAGGTTAAACAGCCCACTGTTCTGTTTAGGTTGGGGTTTTTGTTTCCTTTTTCTTAGTTTCCTGGTGAAACAATCCGAGGGCTGGCTTGAGTGGGAGACTGTGAAGCACCTCACTTAGGGGAGAGAGCTGTGAGGTTTGCTTGCATGTTTTCAGCTCTTAGGTGTTTCAGACTAGGTGTTCTGACGTTATAGAGTGTGTATTGGTATTTGAAAGCAATAGAAAGAAAGATGAGCCTTTGAAGTCCCAACTCCATAACAAGGAATTTGTTTCTTGTTATCATTCGGCTGCACCCTTGCACAAGGGAGCTGTTCCACCGAATTGTTGTGACTGTTCCCAGTCTTCATCTCTTTCCATCTAAGGAATGCAGCAGGTACAGGTTGCTGAGATGTCTGGTCTCTGATCACCAATTCTGTTGTGCATGCCTCGGAGTTTGTTTTGGTCAGGACACTGCCACACTTAGGTAATGCCTCTAATGAGGTGGCTGTTGGCTTTTAGCCAACCTCTGTGAGAAGAGCCTGTGTTTGATGTGCACCCCTGATTGCTGCCCATCTCAGGTTATGTACGACCTGCTTCATGGTCATCTTAAGCTTTCCCCTTTTGCCGATATTGTGGCTCTCTAACAGCTACACCTTCGGTGAAATGTGGATTTCAGGTACCTGGTCTCAAGTAACTGAGAAGTTTAACAATACTTTCTTGAGAAGCTGACAAATGCATCTGTGTGCTTTGATTGGTAAGGACTCAGACTGCTCTGGCAATCCTAATTCTTTTATTCTATGGCTTCACCTCAAGGCAATTTTCAGTCACCTTTAAGAGTTTTTCCAAGTCTTCTCTCTTCCTGTTACCTGCCTTATTGCTACCCACTTCAGTTTCTCCGCAGGTATCTTTCCCAGGGTCTAGAAGTTGTCAACTGGGGCTTTTTGGTTTTCTGGTGTGTGGAAGTCATGAATCAACTACTACTGCAAAGAATAAGAAAATCTTTTTTTCTGATGCTTGTTTTGAGGTTTAGTCATGGAGTGAGTTTATTACCTATGGCACTTGTTTGCTGTCACTAGTACTGTGGTGTCCCAAAGATTGTGCTGGCTATTTAAGTCTTATGCCATAATTCCTTTTCCCTCAAGAAATAAAAACACCAACATATATCTAGCTATTTTTCCTCATGCATTTAAATCTGACTTAGATGTAAGTGGAATCCTAAATGTTGGTTAGGTCCAGGTATTACCAAAACTGTCATAATTAAACCATCATAAATAAAAAGGCCCTGTCTTTGTAGGATCCTTTTCAGGCCTAATATAATAGTGGTTGCAACCACAGCATCCAGTGACTTCAATTCTGTCTGACTCCTGGGCTGCCCTTTGCTTGCAGGACGGCCACGTGGAGGTGGCACGCTTGCTGTTGGACAGCGGCGCCCAGGTGAACATGCCCGCGGATTCCTTCGAATCCCCACTCACTCTGGCTGCTTGTGGCGGGCACGTGGAGTTGGCAGCGCTGCTGATCGAACGGGGAGCCAACCTGGAGGAGGTTAATGATGAAGGTTACACACCTCTGATGGAAGCTGCCCGGGAAGGCCACGAGGAGATGGTGGCCTTGCTGCTGGCACAAGGTGAGATCGCGTGGTGATGGGGGGACACTGTGTGATCCTTAGCCGGGTGTCCTGTGCAGATTGCTCTGATGTAGTGTGAGGCTGCCACTGCTCGCTGCTGTACCCACAGCGCAGAGCTCAAACACCCAGACTGTGTGGGGGTGATGAGCATTCACCTTCCCAGTCGGTGTGTGGCCAGGTCAGTAATGGCTCTTTTGTTTCCCAGGGGCAAATATAAACGCACAGACAGAAGAAACGCAGGAAACAGCCCTTACCCTGGCGTGCTGTGGAGGATTTTCTGAAGTTGCTGACTTCCTTATTAAGGCAGGAGCTGATATAGAGCTTGGTTGCTCAACACCTTTGATGGAAGCTGCTCAAGAGGGTCATCTTGAACTGGTGAAATACTTGCTGGCAGCGGGTATGTGTTCAGAGCAAGTGATTAAGCCCACAGATACCATAGACTTGATGTGTTCTATGTGATTTGAAAGATACTTGGGCTTTTGATAGTGTAACAAGAAACAATATTCTCACTTAACTTAGCAAGAAGGAAAAAGCATATGTTGCACCTCATTATTGTTTGATACTGTTAATAAACAGAGGAAAGTGCCTCCTGGAGCACTGGGTCCTGTTCCATATCTAGAAAGCATCCACATTCATTAGAAACATTGTTTCTAGCTATCTGCATCTAGGACAAAATTTTAATACAGATAATGCTTGATTTTGCTTGCTACTCCAGCTTTGACTAAGCCTGGTTATCTGCATTCAGTCTCCCTGAATAACCAGTTCTTTAGGAATGGTGTGCTGGGAAGTAGTGTGCAAGACAGATTCTAGAATGTGCTGAATTTTTGTGATGAATGAGCTTTATTACTACATTATACAGTAGCAAAAATTAAATCTTGCTGGAGTTTGGGGTAAAATGATGCTTCAATGTTCATCTTTCAGTTTATAAAGTTGGTAGAGTCTAAAGTGTTCTGCTTAAAATAATAAAGGAAAGGAGCTGTATTTGGGATATCTTCCTTGTTGTGGAAGGTGATTTATTTGTATGCTCTTTTCTAAGAATAAGCATAAAATTGGCTGGATTTGTAATTTTAGAAAGTAAAGCTCCCTGCTCATCGAGGGACAGTAGCAACTGTGCCACTTGGTGCAGTGACACCGGCATGTGACACCTGTCATCAGCTCCCTTGGAATGCTCACTGCTTGCACTTCACTGCTGATTGTGTAGAAAGTTGATTAAGGAGCCTTGTTTTGGCATCAGGGAGTCTCTAATTATACCTCACACCTTAAAAATAAGAAAATGGCTAATCACATTGGCATTTCTTTTTTTAAGAATTATGTGTTACGTATCAAGAGTCATACATAGCTTTCACAGCGCTGGTGTATATGAAGCTCAACAAATTATTTCAACAAAATGATTTTAAAGTAAATGATTTTAAAGAGCAGGAAAGAAAGGAAATTTGTAGAAGTGTATGGGTTTGTTGTATTAATACTGATTCAGTAATGTGCATTTTGTCTGGTTTCGCTTGGCATACAGCTCCGAGTCAAATGGACTGTCTGCACAACTGTCTGGTTTCCCTTTTACTTGCTATAACAACTGAAATCTTTCTTGCTGTAGAGGGACTGTAGGAATAAGTGATCATATAGGTTTAACTGCTTAGGTTGTCAGTCATGCTTTTTCCAAGCCTTGGCTTACCCCTCTCCTTGGAGTATTTTCACTATGAGAGCAATTTTTGCCGTGAGAGCAATGCCCTTGGACTGTGGAGGCTGTTGGTCAGTAGGTTATAGCTGTTGTCAGAGATTTTTTTGTTTATCTGATGTGAAATACTTTATAAGGACATGTCCAACATGAAAAAAATGTTGTGTTTGTAGGAGCTAATGTTCATGCCACTACAGCAACGGGAGATACAGCTTTGACCTACGCCTGTGAAAATGGACACACAGATGTGGCAGATGTGTTGCTTCAGGCTGGTGCTGATCTGGTAAGGCTTCTGCTGCATCTTGTGGGCAAAGTGCTTTGGTTTCTAACTATAAGGCAAAGCCTGTGTGCTTAGAGAACAGATTGATGAGTTTAGGAATAGAGATTCATATATGGCTCTGAAAAGAGGCATGAAAGAAGCTTTTATTAAAGCCTGCATATTCTGTTTGGTCTACCAAATAAAAGTTCTTACGGATAATCCGCTCTGAATTTAAAATGTTTTAGTATTAGGATCTACTGCTTCTCTATATCGGTGTTGGTCTGTGAATGCTGTTACTCTCTTAACTTTTGCAAACTGCTACACAAAAACCCCAAACAAAGCAAAGTCTTTTAAATTACAGCATAATCTGATCTCTTTTCTTTCTTCTAACTCTTGGGTTTAGCACATTGCTTTCCCCGTGTTTGTTTTCTGTAAAATAAACTAAGTTGTTTACATAATTGTCTTTGTTCATATTATGTAGCAAGAGACCCAGAACTACCTCTTCACCAGGTACAGTGATATAACAATTGATACTTTACTCTTCCAAAGGTGTTTAGCAGCCTTATGTCAAACAAGGCTCAAGCAGGAAAGATTATTTTGGTTGCCTAGGAGGAGTATTCTCCTCTTTTTTCCCCATGCATACTCACTTCTTCTGTGTTTTATTTTGCTTGGGGGGTGGGTTGGGATTTTGGTTGGATATTCTGGAACTTTTGTTCCTTTTAAAAAACCAAGAATGCCAGAAAAGTTTCTCGTTGAACGTGATAAATCAGCATACTAATGAAGTTACTTAAATTTCAGTCATTAATGAAGTTTTTTATTTTCTTATTTAGAAATATAAATAAACTAATGCTGTAATTGGGAATAATATTTCCACTCTTCTTTGAGATGTTACTATTTTTAGGTCTTATTAATTCTTCTGCAGTAATGTCAGTAACGTTCTGCTTTATTTGTTCTTATCAGGGAAGAAAGTCATATTAATGGGGAGGGTTATGGGATTTTTGGCATGCCTACTGCACTTAGCTCAATTCAGTGCTGGGTGCCGAACATGAGCCACTTAAGTAGAGGCAGGATAGGTTTGGGGGGTGTTTATTGGATATTTTAAAAAAAATATTGAAGTACTTGGTTATATAAAGGTAGAACCTATGGAGTATCTCATTGTGGGGAGCAAAGCCTGAAATGAAAAAAAAAATTCAAAAAAATTGCTGTGCACAAACTTTAAAACATTGAGTTTTAAACTCTTTAAAACAAGAGTTGCTGCTTAAATGTCACTTCAAATTATTGGAGTTGTGTCATTTTCCCTCCTCCCATCACTAAGGTGAGCAGTGCTTGTGGCCACCAGCATCAACTTCTCAGTATTGCAGAGGACAATCTCAGTCCTTTCTAAAGTAAATTTTTATTTCACTGCATTTTCTTGCACTGCCAATGAAAATGTGGAATAGGTAAGGAAAATAGAGTAAGGAAGTGAAGGAAAATTTCTTTGAAAGGAAGACAATGTAAATCTGCCAGTTTTGAATTCTGATTATAAGTTAATTGGGGAATGCCTGCAGAATGGTAGTGATGCTGATGGCAGGTGCCTCTGGTTTGAAGCAGTTTCTGTTCAAACCCTCATGTTGCTTTGCTTTATTCGAAGTTGGAAGGTGTTTTGAATAAATTTATTATGTTTGTCGTGGTCTGAGGGAGGGCTCTGAAGGCTGTGACCTTATTGCTGGGTATGAAAAAGTTTCTTTGGCAGTACCACAGGAGACTGTTCTTGTAGATTTCAATTTTCATTCAAATGAGTTTAGATGATTCCATCAAGTTGTCCCAGCAAGCTGGGAATTGAATGAAGATCTGAACTTAGACATTTACTGGTCTGTCTACATTTGTCCAGTTAATTTTGCTCTACTGCTGGTGTTCAGACACAGCAAAAGAAAGTACATCTCCTGTTGCTTTCCTTTCCTTCCTTTTTCATCCTATGGCTTCCCTCTTTCCTGGGATTGCTTTCACTGATGCTTCATTGTTTTCCAGAAACTTTCATTATTCTTGAGGTTTAATTCAGAGTCACTGAGGAACTGGACATGCAACATCTTACCCTGTTGGAAAGCAGTTCTTTTTGAGGAAGATCCTGGTTATGTCCTAAAGAGTAAAGTAAAACAGGAACAGCCTGGTCTAGTGGAAGGCATCCTGGTCCATGGCAGGGATGTTGGATGGGATGGTCTTTGAAGGTTCTGTCCAACCCAGACCATTCTGTGATTGTTTTACAAAAAGTAATTCTAGTCCCCAATATAATTTTGTCTGAACTGGGGTTGATCATTGCCACCACATCTCAGCACAAAACGGGTGTTGTTCTGGCAAGTGAAAATGGGAACTGATGCTTTTCAGGGACTGATGCTCTGGCCTAGGTATCAAATATGTAATTCAGTTCAGGAACCAGATCTTGAGAGCTCTGTTAGATACATTAAGCAATGTGGCTTTGAAAGCACCAGGAGAATTTTAAAAAAATGATGGCTGCGATGAACTTTCTTCAGTTTGTGGTTAATTTTTCCTTAAAGCTCTGCAGTGACAAGTCATACTAGAAATGAACAGTGTCAGAGTGCTCATCTGCCTGCTGGAGAACTGCACAATTCACTATGGTACTTCGATGAATTTGACTCCTTGTGACTAATTGTTCATGAAGTCTGGCTTGTTAACAATTCTTCTGCGCTTTTCTGATGCCCTTCTTTAAGGGATCTTTTCCATGTCCTTACAAAGTTGGCCTGTCAAAATCTGTAGCAAAACTAGCTGGCAGGCCTGCACCTTTTGCTGTTAATGTATGCATTTGGAAATCAGCTCACTTTTGCCAAGTGTATGAATGACTGAATCTGAGGCACATCTGAAGCCTTCAGCTTGTGCTCCCATCTGTGCCGTAGTTACATTCTCGTTCCCCCATCCCCTTCAGGAGCAGGGACTTCCAGGGTCTCAGCTTGAGCTCCTACCACTGGTTCAAATGTAAATTTTTCTTGTTTGCAACCTTTATGGAGACAGAACACCTAGTTTAGATTTTGTGATCTATGTGAGTAAAATTTTAGAGATTGGAACTCTGAAATATGAATTGATAAAAGCATTTTTTGAAAGCAGAAGTATGGTTTAGTAACTTCAGGAAAAAATATCCAGCACTTCAGTAATACATCTATTTACCAGTGTGGCAAGGATTGTCTGATTTCAAAGGTGAGAGGATAATTTTTCCTATAAGATTTTTTTTTTCTTTCCTGTTTTTTCTTTGTGTCTCTCCCAGTAGTTACCTTCATCTCAAGGGTTGTGTAAGGTAAGACGTGGGAGGTACAAGTATGTTCCCACAGGAACCAGGTTAAGGACTGTAAATCTCACAATGAGTATTGGTGATATTTAATGAGAGGTGATATCCTGCTTTTAAGCTGCTTACCTTTCAATAAACTTAAAAGGACCTTTTTGGATGCCTGTTCCCTTTTGATGTAGAATCCCACCTGGATTAAAGGAGATTCTGGTGTCACTTTTGAAGGCAACACTGCTCTTGACAACATGGTTGCATCTTTGTTTCAATGTAGCTGCAAATGAAAGAGAGATGTTCTTTTTTGGACGGTGAGATCGTCTCAGCTTTTCTCAGCTGGGAAACACAGAAAAGAGTTTTAATTTGGGATTTTTTAACCTGGGCCCTCTTGCAGCTGTACATGAGGCTGTGCTACATAGGAGTTGATCTAGTGGTGGAGTTTACCTTTCTCCTCCAAGATATATGGGAGCTGTTATGCAGAAATTGAGAGATGGAAGAGAACCCATGAGGACAGCTTCATCCTTGTCTTTTTCTCATTTTACACTGTCATGGTCTCCCCAAAACTCTTCAATACTTGTTAAGATTCCACGTCTTGCTTTGCTTAGAAGACTAAAACTGGCTACCTGGCATCCACACAACTCTAATTGCAAAAAAAACCCCAAGCACGCATGCCAGACTACCTCTTAATTCTTCTCCTATGACACAATGCTTTTACAGACATTTTTCTGTCATGGCAGGGATCATTGTTTTGCCTTCAGGTGATAGCATCCCTCACACTAACGTGGCTCCTAAATTAAATCTCACTTTTTTTGATGTGTGTGACACACTGTGGGTTTGATGCATTGTGTATGAGGCACCATTTAAACATCTACAAAAGCAGCCAGTCTTCTTGGATTTGAATTCAAGAACTCTGGAGGTTGCTGTGTTGCTGTTACAGTGAGGAATCTGAGGTGCTGTTATGTTTTTCATTACTGGTTTTTGAACCATTGGGGGAAGGTCAGGGATTTCTGGGTTTTTTAGACTTGGCCCTTAGTCTTGTACAGATAAAGCATGGTAGGAGATGTGAAGCTCATTTTTGTAGTCAACACTTTTTGGGCGTTGCAGTCTCTGGACGGTGCAAAGTACAATGAAATTCTTTGTTCTGCCAGTAGTGGACAAAAATCCATCTTGTCTGTAACAAGATGCTGTGTCTGACCTTTGCGCTCTCTTTGTGGATCTGAATGGCTCATGGTAGGAGTCTGAACTCTTGAGAGCTTCATTGCTTGGTCTTACCATTGTTCTTGCTTGCTTCATGGCAGCAAACCAGTTTCCAGCTGGTGCAGCTCATCCAATTTAAGTTCACATTCCCAGTCTTCATGACCAGGAACATTTGTTTGTAGAACAAGAGCTGTGAGTTCTTCTTCCTTCCACAGGACAAGCATGAGGACTTTAGGACGACTATTTTGGAGGGCATAGAGCCAGGCAGGCGTCAGGTGAGGTTGGCCTTTGATGCTTGTGAGCTGCAGCCTCAGGATACATGCTAAGGACAAGCATGACTTCAAGGCATCTCAGTCTCTTCAAAGATCTAGAGGTTCAGTGTGTAGGCTAGATGGGGCATCCTTGTCCTGCATTTTCCCTTCTATTGGGTTTTCTAAAACTGGTTTTAAAAAATAATATCCCAACCATCCCAAATGTAGCAGGTTATCTCATTGATAGCAGCCCTCTTAAATCTGTTAGTTTCCTCTAAGGTCTTCCCTTTTTAGGTGCTTACTTTAAACTGGAGGCCTAGTTGAGTTTTCGGGAAGGTTATTTGGGGCAGGTAGGTTGGTGACTGCTGGAATAGGAGTTCAGTCTTGAAAATCAGTGAAGTGTTAGGGACTGTATTTTTTGCATCAAAAGCTTTCTCTAGATCATTTTGTTTAGAATAATATTTAGATTTCTGTTAAATATTCACTGTTTTCATGGATGAGGGAGGCTTGTTATAGAACTGAAAAATTGGACCTTTACTTTGAAAATACAGATTTTCTTCCTGAACTTTTAAATAACATGAGACATTGGGAAAAAAAACCTCAAAAAAACTATCCTAGTGATTAGTATAACCATGAATATTTATGAACCAAAAAAAATTGGGGGGGGGGGGGGGGGGAAGCCTTTATGTAGCTGATCTTGGAATTGCCTAAACCAGAGAACTCAGAAGGAAGAATTAAAAAATACCAATGATTGTCATAAGATGCTCCTGATGACTCTGCTTCTGCTCTGCTCTTGGAAGTATTGATTTGTCTAGAAAGGAAATAATTATTGCTGACTGGAATCTCATCTCCTTGAGTCCCAGTGGAAAAGGTGCAGACAGTGTAAACTCCTGCCTGATTTGGGTAACACTGTCACTTTCCCCTCCCTTCCTATCCATTATCCAAACCCACAGAAAATTCTTCTCAGGTGTTCTTTCTATCCCAGCAGAATTAGCAGGAGAGCACATCACCCAGGGGTTTAGAGAATGGCTTTCCAAATGTGGCAGAGGTGTTCTGCTTTCTTCCTCTTCCTGATTGTACTTACTGCCATATTCCTCAGGGCTGGAGCAGTGACAAGAGACAGGATGCTGTGGTGAGCCTTACAGTGCAGAGAGGCAAGGGAATTGTGTTTGGAGACAATTTACTGGGTTTGGATCTTACAAAATAAGCATCAGTGTGTACTTTATATAAATACAAGGGAAAAGCATGTTGGAAAGGTAATGGGGATGCTTTGGGACAACTTCCATGTTCTCTGTCCTGATTTTGATGATCTAATGCAGCTGAAAAAGAGATAGATATAGATATATATAATCTTTGAAATTTATGATTATTCTCGGTAAAAAGACAGGATGTGAGTAGACAAAGGCACTTGACTGTCTCATCTTCTTATTTTGGCTTGTCCTAGATGTCTTCCCTTAAAGCTAGAGTTGATGCTGTCTGATAGCCATTATTAGGCTTATAGAGAGTGCTGAAGTCAGAATTAATTTAATCTTAAAATAAGAGATGCGTTTCCATCCTCCAATGTGAAAAATACCATCAAAATGCCATAAGTTTTGAAGATCTACAGCAGGTGGGCACGCAAATGGTTTGGTTTGGCTGGACTGATGGTGTGCATGGTGCTGCAAGGATTGGAAGTGCACAGTAGCTGAGGATCAAGTTCTGCCTGCTCGAGGAAGTGACAGTTGGTTAAACTGGGCAGAATCACTACATTGCATTTAAATGAGGAAGCCGCCTGGCGTCCGTGTTTAAGACTTCCTACAGTGAAGTCTGTTAGGAAGGCAGAATGTTGCAAATAATTATACCTTACTGCCAGTTATCTGCTACATCTCAGTGCAATATAGGATGCTTTTCACTACCTTGAATATAGCTATGGTGACCTAAAATAAATTTTGCATCTTGCCATCTTTGCGTCAGTGAGGATTTAGAACTGAGTGTGAAATAGTTCAGGCAGCAGTGTCCACGTCCTGCTCAGAGCAGAGTGCTGGTCAGGATTTCTTCGCATCCACAGCTGCTTTGGGAGTGATGTGCTGGCAGAACCAGGGGTTTGCTGTGCTTCAGGCACACAGCAGCTCCTGGTTTTTTAGGATCTCTTGGCGCAGTGTCTGAGGAAGGAAAAACTATGCCAAATACCAGAGTAAGCATCAGGGCTCAAGGGCACGCTACTAATTCTTGCAATCATAGGGCCACATGTTAGCATAATTAGCTTTACATGTCCTGCAAATGTTTCTGCCATGCAGACAGTCCAGATGCGGGTATTTATTGACATCTAAGCAGTCATTGCCCTGTGAGGGGAATCTATGTAATTAACAAAAAAAGAAAAAAAAAAAAAAGATGTGACTTCAATAGTACGTCTGTAAGGTTTTCTGTCTGCCTACGTGTGCTTGTGTTGTACTACTGAGTGAGCAAAGAAATCAGAGCATTGATGTGGGATTTAGCTGTGTGTTAACGCAGTGGTGGACAGGAACACAGAGCTCTTGTGAAGGCTGAGGAGCAGAGCAGGAGAGGGGCAATGTAACCTCTTACAATGAAGGGTGGACTTGGCTTGGGAGCCAGTCTCCAACAGAAGATCCAGTCAAGAGGTTTCCTCTTCAAGTGTATGAACAGAAAACTAACTTAATGTGCAGCTTGCAACCAAAGCAAGCCATATGTCAAAGGACATATGCAGATTTTTAGGAATACAGAAACTATGGGAAGAAATTGAGTTGTTCTGTCAAATCTCTTTGTGTCATCCTCTGTCAGTACTAAATGTTAACTTTCACTATCAGGTATGCATGCAGTTACAAAGTAAAGAGTGAATTTAGAGCTTGGCTTCCCAGATATTTGATTAAAAACCACGCATTCCTGGTATATTATTGATCAGACTGAATATTGTTTAAATAGGGTAGTACTGAATATAGAGTGCACATACAAACACTCCCAGGAAGATGATGTTCTCTCCCCTTGTTCTGCGGGAGGGTTGATATCATTGCTCAGCATTCTTTGTGGTATTGATCATGTCTACATAGCAGGCACATTGTCTAGTTCTGTAACTGCTCTAATACTGTTGTATTCAACCACATCTTTCCAGTAGTCAGAAACTTTTTAAATTAGAAAATGGTTCTTGACTCTCATTCCCTTTTTGTTGGTTTGTATCACCCTTTTCTCAACTTTCTGCTTTATTCTCCAATCCTCCTAGAGACTTCTTGTGACCTGCAGTGATTTGTCTCATTTTTATTTCTGATCCTCTTCCATATGTTTTAAAATTTTATGTGCACTCGAGGCATTATTGCAGTTTTGAGGTCTGGCAGCGCGTGGCAGCTCTCTGGACTGAGGCACCACAGTTCATGGTTATTGTGAACTTCCTGATGCTGGGTGACATTTGTGTTAAATCTTCCACGCTTTCTGAGGAGGAAACAAAATGTTACTGTTCTCATGTATGTTATGCATGTGAACACTAAAATAAAGAGGGCCATGTAAGTATGGAAGCTTCCTGGTGTGATACCAGTATGGATGTGGTCCTAATCCTTTTTAACAGTGTGATTTAGTATTTTAGGTAACATGAAAATTGACTCCAGTCAGTTTAGATTTATTACAGTCTGCTTGTGAGATAGATCTTCTACTGAGATGGGTAATTCTGGTCCCATCACAAGGTACTTCAGAAGCAAACAATGGTACAATTTTTCCCATTTATACATCTGTTATTTCTTCTCTAGGAGCATGAATCTGAAGGTGGGAGAACCCCACTAATGAAGGCTGCGCGAGCTGGTCACTTATGCACCGTGCAATTCCTTATTAGCAAAGGTAAATGCTAGTTTACATAACTAATTAAAAAGCTTAAAATGCCACTTTACAATGCCACATGTTTGTGATCCATATTCAAAATTATTCTGGTTATGTGTATACCAGCATTTGTCAAACTCCTAAGGGTTTTTTGTATTTCATGTAGTTCATGATAGAATGAATTACAAAATATTTTGCTACTTTCTTTTCCTACTGTGTTGTATAGATCAGATTTGAAGTACAGCAGATATTTTCAGTTTCTTAAAAAAAGCACTTCCTCCTTCAGAAAAGCACATCAAGTTCTGTCTGAAACAGTAGCAACTGCACCACATAGTGATGCTGCTCAGAGCTCAGAGTGAACATTTGGAATTGTGCTTCTTACACCATGTGTTCCCTCACTTAACACTTACAAGCCCTCTGTTGCTGTTGCAACTGCCTTGTCTTTAAAGGTGAGGAGGAGGATGTGTGGAAGCCAATCAGTTAGTCAAAATCCTTTGCTCTTTCCCTAGAAGTGTGTAGGAAGTAATTGGATTACAAGAGTAAAGTTTGTCTGTGTTCCACAAAATACTGTACTTGTTGATGCTTTCTTTTAGAAAGAATTTCTTTGTGTTTAATTCTAAGATCATCTCTTACTAGGTGCCAACGTGAACAGGGCTACAGCCAACAATGATCACACAGTGGTGTCCCTGGCCTGTGCTGGAGGTCACCTGGCCGTGGTTGAGCTTCTCCTGGCTCACGGGGCAGATCCTACTCATCGGCTCAAGGTATTCACTTGCAGCTGTCATGTTTCATAGGTTCTGAAAGAACCACCTGGCTGACTTACAGAGTAGTAAATTTAAATCGTAGAATCAGATCTTACATGAGGATGCTGCACCGGGGAGAAAAACTCATCTTCTGGCTTTTTGTTTCCAAAATCTCCCTTCAGGATGGCTCAACAATGCTCATTGAAGCTGCCAAGGGAGGACACACAAATGTTGTTTCTTACTTGCTGGATTACCCAAACAATGTTCTGTCGGTTCCTGCAGCAGACTTGTCCCAGCTCACACCTCCATCTCAGGATCAGTCTCAGGTAAGGCATCAGGAGTTTTTTTTAAATAGCATCATCAATTTTGGGAAGAAACACGTGCGTAGTTGTTAATTTCAAAAAATGAACATAATCAGTGGAAGGAACTGTAAAAACCCTGCACACATGAGAATGATAGAGAGTGAGAGAACTGGTTGGTGCTACCTGCAGAGACCTGAAGAACACATGAGCTTTGTTCCCTTTTCTACTCCCTGGACAGGATAGTCCCAAACCTAGGATTTCAAAAGGATATTGTTTTCTTTCCTGTGTTTGCTCGGTATTTTGGTTCAGCAGTTCTAAAGCCTTGTGGTAGTACCCCTCACATGGTGTTACTGATTCTGTTTCTTGTATAAAAGAAAATATATTGTGTAAATTCAGAGTCCTGCAGTCCGAAGAGGCAGCTTTCCATGGGAGTTAGCTGATTAAAAGCCTAAAGGAATTAACAGTTTTCCAGTCAACACAGCCTGGCATTTTGCAGAGTAGCGCAGTTAACTTTGACATATTATCCCCAGTAAAAAAGCACAGGATGGGTCATACCAAGAGGTAGCATAGAATACACAGTTTGGGAAGAGTGGACTGGAGTGTGCTGTAGATCTGTACCTTTGTATTAACACTTGAAGATCTGGTCTGCCAGAAGGTGTTTTTACCTGAGCTTGTGTCTGTGCCTTTGTTTAAGGTTCCCCGTGTCCCGGTGCATACGCTCGCTATGGTTGTACCTCCCCAGGAGCCTGACAGGACCCCTCAAGAGAACTCTCCACCTCTCTTGGGAGTGGTGAAAGGTCAGTATGTAGCCACTCAGAGACTATATGTGGTTTGAAAATGGATAGACTGGGGACCATTTTGTTAGAGCTTATGCATAGTGTAGTCCATTCCATCAGTTCTTGAACACCTCTAATGAAGTATAACTTAAAACTATTTTCTACAGTTCATAGTTTTTTCCTTATTTTCTTGCATTCTACAGTATAGCAACACTGGTTGTTCTAATCTTATTATGCTTATTCTAATTTATTAGAATTATGCTTATTCAATTTTTTTGTGGAAGGAAATGCTTGTGGTAACTGCCATAGTGCAGACAGATAAAGTTGATGTACTCTAGGTATGGTGTTCACTTTTGAATATTGTACATTGGTCTTCTAGAATAGTTGCAGCTATTATCCATGAACTTAATGCACCAGCTTTTTTCTGTTCCTTCAGTAGCAATGCAAACATGTTGGCACTATAAAATACCAGTGCAGATCTACTTACAGGAGAGTTTTTTTGTATTAGTAATAGTTCTCTTGTAAGTAATCATAACATCAGTGTTTTTGCTTTGAACATGGTCAAACTGATTGGTTAAAACTCCTAGAAGTCATTAAATGGCGATTAGGGAGTTTGTTTCAGGCTGTGGATTCTGTAAGAAAATCTTTGTATCTGCTAAGTCAGCTCAGAAAGAGAAGCAGATTCTCAAGTACAAAGTTACAAACTGCAGCTCCTAATGATCTACAGTTTTGGATGGGGATCTTAAACATTACAGTATCCAAAGCTCTGTTAGTTAGATCTACTTAAATCCTGTGTTTGAGGAAGCACCGAGCACTTGCAGAGCAAACAAACAAACATAAACCCCTTAGGAGCACAAATAAAGAGCGAAAAACATCGTGTACCTTCTGGTGTCTAAATATGCAGCTGTGCCCCTCTCCATGCATATGCCATGTGTGTGACCTCTCAGATGCACTTGCTGTCTCATTTCCTAGGATGTGCAACACTTGATATTTTGGATTTCATAAAAATGAATACCAAACAAATGAAAAGAATATACAACTTCTGGTTCAAATAACCCACCAAAAAGCTATGTACCAGCATGTGTGCCCTTCCAGTTCAATGCCTGTTAGCACATTTTGTGGTGCATGGGAATCAGTAAGGGATTAGTTGATGCTGAGTCAGAAGACTGAAGTTAAAAGCTAAAAGTTTCATGTTATTTAATTAAATTATGAAAAGCAAATAGTTGACTGTAGTTTAGGAAACAGCTCTCATTACAAACACCTTATTGCCAATGTCAGCACATCCTTAGGTGTGTTTTTTGCAGTTACCACGGTGTTGGGATGGGCACAGGGAGATCTCATTGTTCACAGGGGTTCAGGACATGCTTCATGTGTGTCAGCAAAACTCATCTGTGCTGTGTTGCTGGAGATGCAGCAATCCCAAATGTGTCATCGGGCTGATGAAGCATTCCCAAAAACTCTGTGCAAAGCTCTTGTGTCTCTCAGATCTTTAGGGGGGAAATGGTATTTTTGTGCTAAATGCTGCGTGCTCATTGCAGTGCAGAGTTGGTGTGCTGTGCTAAACTGCCATTTGTAACTTGTTACACACACGTGGCTTTAATTCACCAGACTTCCATCACTAAACTTCTTGGGAGAGGAGGGGCAAAAGAGGGTGTGAGTTGAGGTGGTCGTTATTTCCGAGGCAGGAGAGCAGTCAAATTCTTGCATAACAGAATTGTTTATCTGAGGGCAGAACAATTACTTGCCTTCAATTAGAAGTAGCCCCTGAGTTTTTGTATAAACTGTGAACTACTGGGAGGCAGGAGAGCAGTACCTTGCCTTCTTAACCTTAGCACGGTAAGATTTTTTTATGGACCTGTGTGAGTTTTGCAAGAAATGCAATAGTGACACTTTTTCTGAAGAGTTCTTGGCAAGTCAAATGTAAAACTTGAACACATTTAAGTGTTCCTATTACAATTGAGATATGACATGAGGTTTTTCGAGAGGAATTTATGGTCCAATTTTGAATTTTGTTACTATTCTTCAGTAAAGCATGAAGGCACATGGGATCATTACCATTTGAATAATTACTTTGGCAAAGGATTTAATATCGGTGTTTAGCAACTGAAAAGAGAATCATTTCAGAGGCAACAGTGCATCTAGAGAGGCTTAGATAAAGGTGACACACCAAGATGGTAACTTGGAAAGAACTGAAGAAAAATCAGGTGAAAGACGGAGCAGAATTAGTTATGGGACTGACCAGACCTCAGCTCCTACTTGCTTAGGAAGGACTGTTCTCAGTGCACTACATTTAGCATGTGTCTGTTGTGTCCATGTAAAATAAGTCCCAGTGCAGTTCAGCTCTTTTTGCTTCCAGGAGAGGCAGGAGATCCCTTCCTTGGCGGATTCTACCACCTGCTGCCTTCACTGAACAGGGGCAGGATTGCTCAGCAGCAGCTGTGGTGCAGCAGCTCAGCACAAAGAGCTTTTTCGGTACAAAACCCAAGTGTGCTGTTTCCACAGGCCCAAGGGCCCCTCCCACGGGACCCCACAAGGGCTGTCCAGTGCAGGGCTAAGCTGCAGCTCCATGTGGCCCTGCACCTGCTTCCCTGGGAGAGGGACTTGGAGCCCAGCCCAGGGAACAGTCCAAAGGAATGCCACTGGATTTCTTCAGGAAACCAGCTGTTGAGAATCCTGTCTACTTTCTAAGTGCAAGTGAATGGTTCCTGCAGAGCCTCGTGCAGTATGCTGGGGAGTGCAGGGCTGGAGCACAGAGCATGCTCTAGATCCTCATCGAACACGCTGGGACAGCAAAGGATGCTCAGGGAGCCTGTGGAAAGCAGCAGGGTTGTATTCTTAGTCAAAATATTTTGACTAACAATCAGCTGTTTTCAAACATGTCAAAGTTCAAAGCAGGCTGTTTTTGGAGAATGAGGTATCAGGTTTTCAGTAAATTTTTCTCCAGATTTTTTTTTACTTCATACTTACTCTGAAATTGTGCTTACAAATGAACTAATTGGTCTAAAGTGAGTACTTAAAACCTGTCAACATGCTGTCATTGGACTTTTCTGCTGCCATTTTTAAGTGGGCAGTAACTTGCAGCAGTTCTCGTTTGGGCTGCACGGTTTTTTTAGAATTCCAGAGACCGAATAGACTTACTCAGGTGAAAGCTGCCCACATTTGCCTTTGATCCCTGTGAAGGAGAACAGAGTTCCCCTAAAGCTGAGTGGTACTTTTGGAATCTATAAGCTTTCTCAGCTAGATATTCAATATATGATATCTCCTGGATCCCCATGCTAAATTGAACAATCTGATGGTGTGGAGAAGGGGAAGAAAAACAAACTCTATGTAACTTCAATAGCTACAAATTCAATAAATATTTTTTATTCTGATATCTGACTTCTATGCCTAATAACTGAGTTGTATATCCCTGCAGAGATGTCATGCATTGTGTGATTCAATGAACATAGGGGCCAGGTTAACAGTAAAACTAGGCATTTATATGACTTTCATGGAGGTAAAAGCATTAGTAAAGCAAACTGATATTCCTGCTTGTCCAGCTTTTGCATTCTGATTTTTACCAGATTTTTCTACTGCACAGTCCCAGCTGCTTCATTGTTTTATGTACTTCAACATCTTCTGATCAACTCTTGCCATTTCCTCCTGGAAACTTCCTCCCTGGGTCAGCAGCTGGCCCAGGTGTCTGGGATGAGTTCCCAAGGGAGATTTCACCATCCATGCCTCCTGACTTCTGAACTTTACTAATACTTTCTTTGTAGACTTCAAGACTTTTTTCTGCAAATCCTCAGCAGTGCAGGCAGGTGATTTGGCACCCAGACACGTGCAGGTCCCGAGGAGCACAACTGTGTAACAGTCTTTTCATGGTGGCTTCTGAAATTCTGCTCCTTTGAAGCTTCAGTCACCTGCTTGTCACCAACTAATTCAATTACATCTTAGCAATTTTCCAGTTATATAGCATGAAGCCACCAGAGGAAACCTGGGAAGAAGACTAAGACTGGAAAGTAACTCAAATTTTTGAATGGCTGAAAATTGAGTTCAGTTTGGCTTGGTTTCAATGTGTAGCCATTGCCTGATGGATGGCATTGCACCTATTCCCCGCAATTTTCCATAGAAACAGCTACAGGAGTGATAAAGACTGGCAAAATTACTCCATGGTTCCAGGAGGGATACTGTGAACATACAAACTCATCATTCAGCCTTCTAACCAATTATCCTCTTCTTTATAAAGAAGAATTCAGTGTGTATTAAAAACCATGTAGTAGATTAATTTGCTTGGGAAAAGTAGGCTTTTTTTGTTTTCCAAATTAGCAAGATTGTATGATATTGTACTTTGCATTTGTGTGTGTATGGAGCAACTGATTGTTTCTCCAGGTCCTTAGAGATGAATTTCTTATGATGCAAATAATAGTTAAACGTAGAATTTTCATAAAAATTCAATATTGAGTTCATTTATTCATGTTGATGAGGCTGGTGAGTTTTAATTGCAGACTGCAAATTGAACTCTCAACTTCTGAGTGAAATCAGATTTTAAAAAAAAACCCCTCAAGTGCAAGAACAATGGACAAGCAATTCTGTTACAGAGCACACAAATGACATGGTGATTCATACAGATTTATATAGCAGAGTCTCCAGCATAGAAGATCTATTTGAATGTACAAATGGGTATCACCTAGCTGACTTTTTTCTTACTGTCATTTTTTTATGCTGGAAAAAATCTTTTGGGTTTTACTGTTTGAATTTCAATCCACTTTTTTTTTCATTTAACAATGACAATAGAAATTAAGGAGCTGTTAACAAATCTCAGAATTTTGTCTAATAAAATATAAAATATAATACAACTGAAAGGCATATAAATTAGTTCTTTCCTGGGAGAAGTGACATCCTATGGATTATCAGTCAGGGCTATAAAAGCAAGTTCCTTGAGAATCATAACCACTCATGAGGAAATACTGTATCAGGCTTCTTTGTTGGCAGCAGCTGTATAAATACTGAATGTGTTCTAAGCAAATTTAAATTAGAAGAATTCAGTTGCTTGAGAAAGCCACCTGAGGACTACAAAACTGAAGGGTATTTTTCCAGGTTCTTGCTCACAGTGTTTAGGGACTTCAAATGTTATTTGCAGCCATAAGCATTAAAACTTGGTCATGGTGTCCTCTCTGCTTGTTACTGGGTGCTCAAGAGACCAGGAATGATGCCTGGGAGAGGCTCATTGGGGTGAATGGGCTGTTGTAACTCAGGTCTGTGGGAGATGATCTGAAGTGCATGGGAGAAGTACAGGAAATTGCCATTGGAAACGCTTGTCAATTCCTGGAGAGAAGTGGAGATCAGAAAAGTGGATGGGAAGCTGTGTTTGGGCAGGTCTTACCCTGAGTTATGTATGTTGGTCACAAACCTGGCTGAAGATATGTGCATGCTCTGCAGGAATTGTGGTGAAGGCTGAGTTGGTCAGGGTAGGGACCAGAACTTGTGGGAATGTGGAAATGCAAATAAAAGAGCAATTGGTGATACTGTTCACAAAATAATTGGGGAATCAGTCCCTTCTTTACTCAGTGGCTTTCCTAGCATGCCCAGAACCACTCTGGGTTTGCTGATCAATTTTTTTCCTGTAATCATGGTATTGGATGGCAGGTGGTGTTTGTGTAGCAACATCTGGATTTCAGTCATCTTCAGTCTAAACAACTTAACTTTCATATTAAACAAGTCTTCTAAAAGGGATGAAAACAGTTGCTTTAGAAGCCAGATTGACAGCTTAACGTTGCTAGGTGTAATTTGGTAGTAGGTTGATTGTGTAGATGACTGATGCTGCCCCCAAAAGATAAATGTACAAAATACATTTTAAAAAAAAGGTTGACATGATTGTGATCTGGCCTGATATTGGATTCTTAAGTCTTACTATACTTACATATTTCAAAAGGAAAAATATAAAGTGTCTGTTCATAATTATGTACTAAAATGGGCACAGTATTTTTCAGGATATTGTGATATAGAGGAGATTTGGATAAACCAGGAAATGCTACTTTTTAGAACCTCCAATATTTACATATTCAAAGCTGCCAACAGTGTAGCTTCTCCACCTCTGGTTTGACCTGACTGTTCTGGTGGACATGTCAGGTTTAGCAGATCTTTCTTCCTACCCCTCGTCCTCTTCCAGTATCTCCATTTACAGGTTGCAGCTGGTTTTTGGCATAGAAAGGATGATCTGGAACCTGAAAAGTGGCCTTGCTATCTAATTAGCAGCTGATTAATGTAAATTTCTGTACCTTTTCTGGAACTTGAGAGCCCAGCTGGTCTCCTAACAGTTGTCTTCAGAAACTGTCCCACCTTTCCTTGATGATTCCTGGTTGGAGCTGCTGTCTGGTGCTGTCTGAGCCCAGCCCTGGCTCCTCAGCCCAGCCCAGCTCTCGAGGTTGTGCTTCTGCTCTTTCCTTCCTCTTTTGCTCCCAGAAAAGCTTTTCCATGACAGGTTTGTTTTCTCCCCAGCTCAGACTTAATTGAGAGGGACAGCATCGGTACTTTATTATTTGGGAGGTTCTTTAAACTGCAGCTTTTCTTTCCTAGAGTGATGGAAGGTGTCCAGAGCCACTGGGTTGTGGGAATGCCTTTTGTTAGGATGGGAATGATAGACACAGGAACCTTAGGGATGACATTAAATAGAGCAAGGGCAGAGGGTTCCCATCTCAGCTGAAGGCAGGGTTCATTTGCAGTTTGGTTACTATAGTAGTGGAGCACAGCTTAGTTTCAAAACAACGACATAGACAAGCCTTTCAGAGCTTTTCGGTGAGCGCAGGTGTATTTCTCAAGAGTGGTCTCAAAAACCTGTGAGTTACACTTGTTAAAATTAAAGTATAAACCGTGAGTGTACGACAAAGCCAAAGAGGCCACGGGTTAGAGTGGGCTCGAGCTAAACAGCCACCAGCCAGCACAGAGCCAGGGGTTGCTGAACTTCCCCCAAATTCCTTATTGTCTGCTGAGAAATTGGCTGGGGACTCGCTTATGGTTCAAAGCTAAGTAATAGCAGTGGTGGGGAGATGTGCTCAGCTGGAACTACTGACCTGCAGAGGGTACAGAGCTGCAGAAGAAGTGTCCTGAAGGGTGGCTCCAGGGGCTGTGGGATGCTGGGCTGTTTCCTAGAGTTGTTGAAGAGTGGCTATGGGATTCTGGGCTGTTTCCTGGGATTAGTAAGATTCTTGTTGTTTCCCATATGATTAGATACGGTTTGCTTTCACTCCCAAGAGTCTGCTAAAGGTATGCAGTACAGAGTTGGTCCATTGTATTTTAATATTTGTTCTTTCTCTTTGTAAGAGAAAAATTTCGCATTTGTTTGGCTTACAGTTAGTTCCTCCAAAAAAGATTGTTTTCAAAGTGAGGTGTGTGTGCCTCTTGTTTTGACAGCAATGCAAAGTGAAGTTGTTTGTGAATTAGTGTATTGGTGAAGGATGGCTCAAAGAGAAATAAATCTGTGTTTCAGGAAATTTAATCCTTCAAAGGGCTGGTGACTCATCTACGACTTAGTTCTTGCATCCAGCCTTTCACTTAACTGTGTGATGTTTAGGTAACTTTATTAAACCATGGCTCAAACTGTACATCATTTTAGTTCCCCTTTTAATGATTAATTATGTGAGTCTGCTTTGCAAAACTTGAAGTTTTTTCTTTTTTTGAAGGCTCCGTATATCACTGTTTGGGTAAAGCAAATGAGTATTAGTGCAGAAAATTATTTAATGAGGCTAAAGCCTTTCTTATTTTTAATTAAAGTTCTGACACTGAAGTAATAATTAAAATTTCAGCACTTAATAGATTCCTTTTAGTAAGATGTGACTAGACTTTCCCAGATGTGGCTTTTGGGAAAGCAGCCATGGGTTGTTTGAGGGCAGTCAGCACTTGGGGCAGAGCTGCCCAGGTTTGGTGGGCCTTGGTGAAGGTTATTTTTAAAGTTTTTATAATGAACAGAATTGTTCATTTGTTACTAGAAGGGAAAGTGAGCAAGTTGTTAGTTTGGTCCCAGAATTTTTAAAAAGGTGCTAAAGCTTCACACTCCACTTGTAAGTACTAAGTTTGCAGTGACAGGATTCTGCTTGTAATGTGAAGGTGAATGCTACAGTGTTTGGAGAAATCCTAGTTCAAAGTATCATCTTACTGTCAGGTTAGTCTGCTCTCAACCATAGAGTCTTTCTGCTCATAACCTTGCTGTTGGAAGTCAGCCTCTGGAAAATACTCTTACTGTAAGCTCTGCACATACAGCAGAACTTTGGGAACTCAGTAAATCATATAAATTGCCTTGCTGTTCTTGCTGATTCCCCTCCCCAAGTACATTGTCAAGTATGTCAGAAACTGTAAACTATAGCTGTGCTCAGAGGGATATGAGGATCAATATTGAAAATTCCAGCTATCTGCTTTGTCCTTTCTTGTCTTAACATGGACTGTAGGGTTTACCTTTCTGTGCTTTGACAGATGTGCAGTGTTAGTTGTAAAGATTTTTTTTTTTAATTTTATTTTTTTTATTATTATTACTTTTGGTGGGTGAGAGGGGAGGTTTGGGGTATCTTCAGCATGGCATTTTTTCAAACATTTTTCATGTGCTTAGGTGCATCCAAGCAGAAGTCAAGTTCCCTGCAGGTAGCAGATAAGGACCTACTGCCACCTTTTCACCCATACCAGCCTTTGGAATGCATAGTAGAAGAGACTGAAGGCAAGCTGAATGAACTTGGACAGAGAATTAGTGCTATTGAAAAAGCACAACTTAAATCATTGGAATTAATTCAAGGTGAACCTTTAAATAAAGATAAGATTGAAGAACTTAAAAAGAACAGAGAAGAACAAGTACAGAAGAAGAAGAAAATATTGAAGGAGCTGCAGAAGGTGGAAAGGCAGTTGCAGATGAAAACCCAACAGCAGTTTACCAAAGAATATTTGGAGACCAAAGGTCAGACAGACACACCACCTGCCCTGCAGCAGCAGTGCTCACTTACAGGGGTCTTCCCAGAAGTGGAAGCCGATAAGGGTCTGCCAGAGGATAACTTTTCAGGGTTACCTCAGGTTGACACAATCTTGTCTAAAGATGATGAGCAACACCAGTCTCCACCACCTGCTGAACAAATAGAGTTTGTCCCTATCCAGCCTTTGCCAGCACCGCAATGTAATTTTTCTGGTAACTTAGGTTATAATGGGACAGAGTCTCTTGAACTTCAGAAAGCATTAGGGAATCAGCAGAATGTAGGACAGCAGCAGCAAATTGCTGGGCAGGGGCTCTTAGTTCAAGAACCAGACGGATTAATGGTTGCCACTCCAGCACAGACGCTTACCGACACTCTTGATGACCTAATAGCAGGTGGGTTAAGAAATATACCTATTTTTGCATTAATTTGTGTGCTCAGTTTCCCTCTCTCTCCTTCCCTCCAAATACATCTTGGGGTTTTCCAGTTTGGGAATACTTGCTTAAGAATAAAGTTCCTGATTAGTGCTATTAATCCTAACAGTGACTTCCAGTTCTAACATGATACTTTTAAATATCTTTTTTTCCAAAGTGCAAAACTTCCTGTACTGGACACCTGTTTTAGCCCCTTTGGCCTCATCTTTTTCTGTGCTTCTTTAAAAAGCCTCATCATGAGTAATTAGTAGTGCCCATTAGGAAACCCAAAAGCATGACAGATTTATATCTTCTGTAGAATTTTCTGTGCAGGCTTATCAGTGACTGTCTTCAATGTGGTAGCCATCTCTAGAAAAAGCCAAATTGTTGTCACTTTTATGGACAAACACGTTCCTCTCCTTGCTGCTGGAGCTTAAGCACAGCCTGGAATCCGCGCACAACCGCTCTGTTCTGTGATGGCTTGTGTTTGCAGAATCCCTGCTAAACCCCAAGTGTTGTATGAGAATATCTGCTCGTTAGGTGTTCCACCTGGCAAAAACGTGTCCTGTTAGCTGGATGAAAAGCAAAAACCCCAACATCCTTCCACGTGTTGGTGCAGTGTGAAGAGGAATGGGAATGCCCACACATCAGGTTGTGTGAGTCCCCTTGTGCAAAAACAGGGATCACTTTGGGTGACTTCATTTCGTGGACTTGACTAGGATTTTGGTTTGCTGCTGGAGGTATGTAGGATATAGCCAGTGTTGTTTGGTCTGTAGTTTTTTTTATTCAGTGTTTTTCAACTTTTCTTTGTACCTTGTGCCTGTCCCCCTGCCCATTATTTTCCTGTCTGTCTCCCCCTGCCCCTCCCGTTTCGTAGTTGCTGCCATGTCCTCTGAAGTTCATGTCAAGGCTGTAGAAGTGTGCAGTGAGATCTTTGGCCAGCCATTCCTGGAAGCCTTTGGAATGGTAATTGCATCAAGCTCATGCAAGTCAAAACTACTTGTGACTTTGCAACCTCCCATGGAACCTAGAGTTGGTGGAGTAGTGGAGTGGTTGTTCCAGCTCCCGTCCTCTCCTCGGTGTAATTCCGATTGTTTTATAGAGCATCGGCGTTAGTTCCCCCTGTTCTGGCGTGGCGAGCCTCCCTCTCTGCTCTGTGGTGCTCTTCAGTATACTCAGCCAACATCAAAACATTCTCAATTTTTATTACTCAAAATTTTAGTACTGGAGTGTGTAAGGAGGAAAATTTGAATGGGAAATGCAAAACGTAATCAACAAGGGATTAATCTTTGGAGTAGCTGCTGTTGCTGAGAGTTGAACGTGTCTGGCACAAGGCCATGGAGTCTGTACCCTCTTGTGGTCAGCAGCTCATTCTACAGCCACAAGCTCAGTGTCCCCACTGTGAAAAGTGCTGCAGTCCAGCTGAGTGTGAGAACTGTGCTGTGGGAAAAAAAGATGGCAAACAACCAGAAAACTATATCTTAAAAATAATTTTTAAAGTTGAATAGACATTGGTTTGTTTTCTGAAAACAGCTACTGGTTTTTCTAAGTAATTAAAGACATTTTTTGCTAAGACATGAGATTTACTTATTTTAAAAATCATTACAAATAGCACCTTCTTCTGCATTAGAAACTACATTTACAGAAATGCAACTTGAGGAGACTTTAGCTGTTGAGTTCCAGAGGCTTCTGCAAAAATGTATTGATGTTGCTTTATTGAAATATATTTTCTTCTGAAATTCATAAGTTTCTTTCACTTTCCTTCCCTGAAAAAAAAATTGTCAGGAGATATTTTTCTCACTTTGTAAATCCAGATTGTGTAAAAGTGACCCCCATGTAAATTATAATCCTGCTATATCTCAGATTTATATCCATGTAAAAACAAACTGTGAATTTATCTACTCATATTCCAACCTCTTTGATCCATGTCTAAAATGCACTTTTTCCACAAACTTGCCCATTACTCCTTAATTTTATAAAGAAATTTTGAGCAATAAAAACTGTTACAAGATCTGATTTTTACATGCCTACTGCAGATGCCAGCTAAATGGTTCAGGGGCTTGTGCCTGATGCATGGGAAGCCTGGCTCTTAGGGAGCTTGGGTCCCGCACTCGGGGTGTCATTGAGGGGTCCCCTTGGTCCCACTGCTGGAGCTGCAATGGTGGTAGTGAGTGACTCTGGGTTTAGAAGAGGTATTAACATTATTCCTGCTGAGTGTTTCAGTTTGGGTGGAGACTGCTTCAGAAGAACAGAAATTATTTTTCCCTCTGCCCTGAAATACCTTTTACTGTGGCTCTTACCAGTGGTGATATCCAGAGGAGGCCACAGGGATGCTCCAAGGGCTGGAACCTCTCTGCTCTGGAGCCAGGCTGGGAGATGGGGGTGCTCACCTGGAGAAGAGAAGGCTCAGGGGAGACCTCAGAGCCCCTTCCAGTGCCTAAAGGGGCTCCAAGAGAGGGACTTTGGACAAGAGCCTGGAGGGACAGGACAAGGAGGAATGGCTTCCCACTGCCAGAGGGCAGGGTTAGATGGGATATTGGGAAGAAATTCCTCCCCATGAGGGTGATGATGCCCTGAGGTTGTCCAGAGAAGCTGAGGCTGCCCCGGGGTCTCTGGAAGTGTCCAAGGCCAGGTTGGATGGGGCTTAGAGCAACCTGGGATAGTGGAAGGTGTCCCTGCCATGGCAGGGGGTGGAATGAGATGAGCTTTAAGGTTCCTTCCAACCTGAACCATGCTGGGATTCTATGATGTAGGAGGCAAATTTTTCCAAGCCTGAGTTGGGACCAGTTATAAGGAAGAACTTCAATTTCTATGAAGCTACAATTTGTATTTTGCTGACCAACTTAACAGTGACAGATAGACACAAATGGAGTATTTATCTTCTGTTCTGCTGGCAAGATGCCTCAGCTGTGAGGTGTTCAGATGGTGGATGTCAAGGTGCAAAGTGTCAGTGAGTCGTGACACACGTCCCCTCTTTCATAAAGCTGTGCACAAGTAACCGAGTACCTTTTGGAAAGTCAGCTAAAACCTAAAAATGAAGCTGCTCTTTCCACTCCAGAATGTTTTTGTTGTAATGAAGTTTTATTTAGACGTGCTGATGCAAAAACTTTGCACCTAATAGTACATTAAAGGTGTGACTTAGTCAAAATTTTAACCACGTTTACAAAAGAGACAGAGACTTGGTGCAGTTTAGAGTGGGAAAGCAATAAATTCATTTGGAACACAGCTATCATTTTCATTACTCAGTATCTTATTTCTTAGTTGTAGTATATGAATTGAGGCTTTTTCCTGATTTAGAGTATTAAAGATGAGGAACTTACTTTTCTGTGTTGCTGGGGTTTGTCTCTAGTTGGAATATTTTTATTTCTTTTTGTTTTGCTCAGCTGGTATTTTTAGTCAAGAGCCTGTGTATGCTTTTCTGTCCCATTCTCGTCCTGTGAGCTGATGTTTCTAAACTGAAATTTCAGATGTGTTCTGAGAAACTTTGTTGTTTGGTTCTGACATTCTGGTTGTAGTCGGTGATACGGAATTATGGTATTTTAAGGTAAGGATTTGGAAGGTGACATCTGAGTTACTGTGTTGAGGATTGGTGTTTGGAGTAAAACTGGTTACTGAGACAACCTGGAGTGAGGAATGGTGACCAATGAAAGGAGCCGCAGTTACCAACGTGCAAAAGCCTCTGCAGTAGCAGGTTACTGAGGAGCTGCCCAGACAGGCTGAAAGGCTGCTCAGGCTTGAAAAAGGATGGTTTTCTCTGTCCTGAAAATCCCGGTTCCTTTGAGGAAAGGGGAACTGAAATCTAAGTCCAGTATTCCTGAATGCCAATGCTCGTGCCATGACAGCGGTTGGGTAGCCGCAGTTTCAGCCTACAGCTGAAATCTCATCCAGAGCTGCTTGCTCCAGATACTGTCAATGCTCCAGAGTTGTACTTGGATAAAATACCAAGTTCTTGCTTTCTTTTGTTTTACTTATGTTTCCTTTGATATTTTTTCATAACTTTGAAAATAGTCATCCATGTCTTTAAAGACCAGCATTCAGCTTCCAACTCATACAAAGACAGACCCTTTGGAACGCTGCAAGCCCTTTGTAGAACATGGGAAACCTGGATTTTGTCACGTGTAGGATAATTTTTTTCTAAAAACAAGTCTTTTGAATATTGAAGTCTGTGGACACATCTAAAACCTGTCACAAAATTGGTATTTCCCTGGAGTCAAGGGTAAGCAGTGTCAGTGCTGCTTTCACTGCTAAGCTGTGGTACCACAGATGTTCCGTGTTAATGCCATGTTGGAACCATTGCTGCAAGGTCATTTTCAAGTTAAAAATCTGTATTTTGCTGTGTAACTTGAGCTGAGATAAATCAGCCCCATACTGGAGGCAGAAGTTCTCAGGCTTTTTTGCTCCACACAGCACAAATTACGCTGCTGCTCCATGGGCCCGGCTTGCCAACCATACTGAGGAAATAAAAAATAGCACTTTGAAAAATCCTGCCATTTTGTAAACTCAGCAGTTATAGAGGGGGTGATTAATTGGTGGATATTGTAGAAATATTTGTTAGATTTTATTTTAAACCAGATTTTAGGGTATCAGTGCAGGGTTTATGTTCATTTCTCCTGCCTTTGGTGTTCTCTGTCATGTTTAACATTATTACTATGCACATGAAGTGCTTAGTGCACACTCATATGTTTCAAACACATGATGAAAATCTAAAGTATGCGAGAAATACTTTGATACTTTCAGTCATGGTTGTGAAATACAGAGAATTTGTGGAACCTGTGACAGCAATACTGAATATATTACTTTAAGACCCTTAAGCTGGCTCCAGTGGAGTCCCTCTGCACACCCTGCTCTGCATGCACAGCACATGCATGTGATTTTACATGTATTTGTAGTCGCAAGATCTGAAGAAATTGAGCCAGTGTCTTCCACAAGGAAGGACCAGCTCGATTTAACTTAAGTCCTTAACAAGGTGATATGGTGTCTGTATTTTGGAAAGAGTAATCTGTAGAAATCCAATTATCTTGCACTTCAGTGCATTAAGCAAGGAAACAATTGTATTGCATTAATTAATGCTCATTTCATAAGTGATAATCCACAGTGAGCAGATGAAGGTGGAAGCTTTTGTATTTGAAACTTCTAATACAAATCTGGTTTGCTCATGAAGGTTGTAACAGGAATTCAGATCTGGTACTTCATTGCTTAAATGTGGTGACCAAATGTTAATGCTGGTTTTGCCTGTGCACCAATGAGAATGCTTTGCTTAAAAATACAGCTGAAAACGAAACCTCCCCAAATTTCCGTGAACCCCCGTGCCATGTTTCCAGAATCCAATGGAAGTGACCCATCTTGCCATGCTTCAGTCTGTGTTCCCTTTGTCAGGCACTGGCAGCTCTATAGGCTGAGTTAGTGGTATTAACGGTCATGTTGGGGCTTTTCCGATGACTTTTCCATCTACACCATTTTCCTATGAGTAATTGCTGGTGTGTAATCTGTCAATGGAATGAGGAAGGTTGAGCTGGGAAAGGTTTGCAAAATTTTTTCTCTAAGTCATACAAAGGTTTGAGTTCATCCTTCCTCTTCCCTTAATGCTTGGACAAAAGCAAAATACTGCTGCTTATTTCTTACCTGTAGCTGTTAGTGTTTTCCTTTAGTCGTTTCTTCCAGGAGTACTGCTAGATACTGTGTGTTTTGGAATAACTAAAGCTCACCAGGTGTTCAGGTGATGAGGCTGCACAATAGAGACATTTGGCAATCCAGCAGTGACAATACTTGTCAAATCCAGCTGGTCTATCAGCAGAGGTTACTGAAGCTAAAGCACACACGGAGCTAGTGCATAGGTGTGTTAGACCTTCCGGCCAGGTAATCCCAGCTGATTACAGGGATCTGGGCTCCACTTGGACTCTCATCAGGTTACAGAGGCAGGCAGGAGTCCTGGCCCTGCAGTGGATATATCCAGGGAGATTTCTCTGCTTGTTGATTTAAAACTAGGTGGAAAAATATCTGATTCTCAATTATTGATTTTTTTAATTGTTATTTGAAAAAAAAAAAGGAATATAAAGTTGCATTCCTTGTGTCCCTGAGCAATGCTGGATCTTCAGGATGACATCTTTTACAGGCTGTGCATCAATCAGAATACATTTTATGGAGCACAGAGAGTTTTCAGCTTTCTTATTTTTGTTGACTGCCCCCTCCTGTCTGCTTCCCTTCCACTTTCCTGGGCTGGTTTAACTCTGAGACATGATTAATAGTGTGAGTTGCTGTCAGTCACCTTGCTCTGAAAACTTTCTCTGGAGGCTAAGTGTGCACTAACCTTTATGTGAAAAAATTTGGGATTCCAGAATAAGACTATATTTTTGAACATTAGGTTTGTGTGTTAGTGATAAACGATTTGCCTGCTTAAACTGAGCGTATGATTGAACTCTTTTTAACAGTGAAGGTTACTATTAAGAAAAGGGTAACTAATCACCTTCATAATTCACACTTGTAATGCATACAGACTAATTCATAAAATTATTTTCTAACTTACCACAGTTTGGAGACGATGCTTACACTGTTTAACTGCCGGAAAGCTGCTTTTTGTTTTTAGGAACGTTCAATTTTTTTCCCCCGTTACTGTTTTGATATTAGACCATTGCAGTTTTATGAGACTTAATATTTTTCATATAAAATGGGACATTCCTAAGAGTGGATTAATAACCTGGTGTTCGTTTTCAGCTGTGAATAGCAGAGTGCCCAGTGGCTCCACCAGCTCCTCGCACACTACCGAGTCCCCGACGCCCGAGCCCTGCCCGCAGGCAGCGAGCAATGTGCCCTCGCAGTCCGTGCTCCCCATGTACCCATCAGTGGACATCGATGCACATGTGAGTAACTGAGGTTAGCTTTGAGTGGATTTGCTTTCTGATAAGTTGTGAAAGGAAAAAAAAATAATCTAGTACTGTTGTAGAAATATTAAAGCTCTCTTTGTTTTTAATTTCTGAATATCTGCTTCTTTTTCTTTCCCATCCGTGAAGACCGAAAGTAATCACGACACTGCGCTGACCCTCGCGTGTGCGGGGGGACACGAGGAACTTGTGTCTGTGCTGATCGCACGTGGTGCCAATATTGAACATAGAGACAAGAAGGGTAAGTGAAAGCCATAACACGGTTTCACCCTGAACTACAGCTTGAAACAGTGAATTTCAAAATGGGAACTTCATTCTTGCACTTCACGTAGTAACATTGGTCATACAAAGCCAGTGAGCTTCTGTCTGCACCTCAGTGGGATCTTAAGCAGATTTGTAAAACATGAGGCACTTCTGTCCTTATGACTCACCCTCTACAAATGACCTCGGCAAGCTGGATAGAGGAGCTGAGGGGGGTAACCATCCAATCTTGGCTGACAGAGCTGAAGGGTGGCAGTTGTCAAGTTGGGTATCATTGTTCTCAGGAACAGAGTTCAGCAAAATCTCACATCATTTAGAGCTGAGAAATCAAAACCACCATGCCACGTGTGTTGGAACTCATACTGACCACTGGCAACCGACAACACACACAGGGCAGATGTGGTCGCTGGCTGGGGCTTTATTAAACAGTAATTAAGCAGAAAGCCATGACTTCTCAAAGGAGAGGACTTGGTCGGAACTTAATCCAAACTGATCACTGCAAGCACTGTTTAAATTTCTTTTGAAATCTGGAATCAGAGCCTCAATGTGACAGGGTCAGAAGAGGGTTGGGAAAGGCTCTGAGATTGTGGCATCCACCAGGAAACCCCCAGTCTGAGGAAGAGACGTGATCAATAGAAGTCATTGTGAATCAAACCAATTTGTGCGTTTCTGCTCCTTAATAATACTTTTGAGATACTCAAGGTTGCTTTTTAATGCAATCTCGTGTTACTAGGTTTTACGCCTTTGATTCTGGCTGCAACTGCTGGACATGTTGGTGTCGTGGAAATTCTTCTGGACAAAGGTGGGGATATAGAAGCACAGTCCGAGCGCACAAAGGATACTCCGCTTTCCTTGGCATGCTCCGGTGGACGCCAGGAGGTACAGACGTGTCCTCTAAGGGCTTGAGTTGTTCCTTGCAGATAGGTTTTATTGTGCAGTGTTGGGTTTCTTCTGTTGATGGTACATCTTACTTTTTTTCTGGAAGGTTTTTCACCTGTTTAAGGGTAGCTAATTTAAGGCTTTTTCCTCTTCCAAGAAAGGAAGAAGAAATTTAAGACTTTCCTTCTCTCCCTTGCCTATCTCAGTTTTGTTAGTTAATGGTCATGGTCACTTGTGATAACTTGTGGTCTTTCTTCAGTCAGTGTATCCTCACAAGGTAAGTACCTCTGTGAGGGAGGCAGATATTATTGAATAACTTCATTCACTGAGGACTTCCCTTATCCATCTTCCCTGTTCTCAAACCTGAAACAGCCAGTGCAGGCACACAAGGACAGAAACGGGGATTTTGTGTGAGCAGTACACAGCTTTAGTGGTAATACACAGGGCTGATAAGTGCAGATGCAATGCAGGACACATTGTACCAGTCTTTTAAGGATGTTTCAGAATTGAAAATGTGTCTGAAATTCTGTCAGATTTGTGTGTGTGTGGTGTTGTCCAAATAAGATTTGTTAAATCCTTCCTATTTCAGTCATGTGCATAGTACCTTAGAAGATGGCATGGAGATGGCCAAAAGCTCTATAGTAGATTAATATAAGGATTAAAATAGTTGGCCAAATTTGGAAAGTTTCCACTTTACTTTTGAATTGCAGATCTTTAACAGTAAAAGTGCTTCTCTCAAAAAAGGCAAGATCAGCATGGCCTGTAGTAGTAGCATTATGTGTTGAACAACTGAAGTCTTCTGTTCTTCCTCTTTATTTTTTTTCTTTATGCCAGAATCTACTTATTATGTTTCTGGCTTAGCAAGACAGTCTTTCTTCTGGCTTGTTTGGAAATCACCTGGCTTATGTTAATAGTAAAATGAGGCCTACTGTATGAGTACAGTACAGTGCTCATACAATAAAGTACAGTACATCACCAAAATGTTTTCGTTTTCTCCCATTTTATTTCTCTTTAGCAACTTCTGATAGAGGAGTCCTTCCTCATCCTGATTCCATTAACATCAGTAGCTCTGATTTTTGCCACGTATTTTTTTGGAAAGTTCATATAATACAGATGATCAAACTTGGCTCAGGTGTAATTTGAATTCAAGCTGTCAGATGAGTTTTTCTGAAAGAGATGTTCAAACATTGTGAGACATTATGGGAGTGGGATAGATCTCTTGTTTGCAAACTTAAGATTCCCAGGAAGAGCTTCACTTCAAAGCCTTGCGGTTTTATTTAGGTAAAATAATTTTTCTGGCAGACAAGTGGTCAGCTGCTGTGGTCATGGGCTGTGGGGGCTGCAAAAGGGAAAAGTCAAGCAGAAGAGGGTGGAGATTTTCCTATGGAATCTTGTCTGTTGACAAGGGAAACTGGGAGCACATTGGAAAGTTTGTGATAACATCCTTTCACTCCCTGGATAATAGCAAAGGCCACAATATGTCTGTTAATGCACGTCCTGTCTTTTCAGGTTGTTGATTTGCTGTTGGCCCGGGGAGCAAATAAAGAACACAGGAATGTGTCTGATTACACGCCGTTAAGCCTTGCTGCGTCTGGTGGCTATGTTAATATCATCAAGATTCTTCTCAATGCTGGGGCAGAAATTAATTCCAGGTAAGGTACCATGTGACCAGCTGAGCTGCAGCATGGCACAGGCACTCCCTGTTGGCTCCATCCTGAGGCACAGGTTGGAATCTCAGATGCTTTCAGACCTCCTTACAACAGTCTTTCTGCACTGATGACATCTTCTGTGTTCATGTTATCTTAGTGCTTCTAAATTGCCTTTAACTATCACAGACTTCATCTGACTTATACCTAAGTTTTAAAGGATTATAGTTTGCAAACCCATTCTTTCCCTTTTCCACCATTCTGAGGTCTGGAAGTCAAACTATTTCCAGTAGAACCATGTCAAGGAAGCAGCCAAAGTGCTCAGGGCAGCTCTGTGTGTTTGAAGATGTCTTTTTTTTCAGGCAGAGGAACCAGTTTACACAGCAGTGTCTCTTAAGCTTGCTCTGTATTTGTTGTAAGAAAACTCACATATATTCTAACACTAGATAGAGCAAGAGAACTCTTAACTAGGGAAAGTTCAAGTTGCAGCTGTGCTAGAAGCATGTTTTTCTTTGAAAAAATCAGATGTAGCCATGATTTTAGTGTGTGTAGCTTAAGGCTTATGTCTGCTTCAGCCATCAGAATGCCTAACAGCTGAAATGTATTTTCCTTGTTTATAAATTGCAATTGTCTATTGCATATAGTTCCTCTGGTGGTTTCTCTGAATCAATTAAAAATGCTACTATTTTAGGTCAGTGCCTGTATTTTGTGTAGGTTACATGTTCCTTTCTGAGTTACAACAAAACATTTTGTTGCTCTCAGATACACTCGTATTTCCCAGAGCTTTTCTTCGGCTGTGGGCACTGCAGTTTGTTTCTTTCCCTTAGGACTGGCAGTAAGCTGGGGATTTCTCCTCTGATGTTGGCTGCTATGAATGGCCACGTCCCTGCCGTGAAGCTGCTGCTTGATATGGGCTCTGATATTAACGCCCAAATCGAGACCAACCGCAACACAGCCCTGACCCTGGCCTGCTTCCAGGGCCGGGCAGAGGTGGTCAGTCTGCTTTTGGACAGGAAGGCCAATGTCGAGCACAGGGCAAAGGTAAGTGGGGGACTTGCCTTTCCTTATGACTTATTGCCTCTGAGTCATCAAGTTTCTTCAAATTTTCCTGTAACTTTGAGCCTCTCGGGGTTCAGAGGAGTTATTACATCAGAGCACTTAAATGTTCCGAAATAAGTTTGGTTTCTTTTAAAAAATAAAAAAGCATCAGTGATGATGAATTTTTTGCATTAGGGAAAAGCTGACTGGTCCTTCTGAGTTTATAATGAAACTTAGATTGACTCTTGTCTAGACTTTTTCAGGTTTAAACTTGACATGATACTCAGTAACAGAACAGATACAGATATTTTTACATGCGAGTGAAGTCTAGGCAGGAAGAGAATAGCGTTGCTTGTGATTCTCATATAGAACAGACTTCTTGTCTACAACAGAAGTAGTGCAGTCAAACTTTGTAAAGCTTTTACGTTGCTATAGAACCCATGGCTTCAGTACTGTGACCTTCTGTGCCTCTGAAATGCTCCACAGGTCCCATCCTTTGGTGCTCTGGGACAGCTTTGTGTCTCCTGCCATAAAGCAAGCTTAAAGCTTGTGTAGACAGCCAGACTGATTTCCCCAGCACAAAGGAATTTTTGGTAACTCCTAAGGCTGCTGAAATAATTGCTGTGTCTGTCTACCCCGCCTGCTTCTGGAATGACTGTGGCTGGAGAAAAGGGGATATGGATAAAAGCCAGCTCTCAAATGGTCAGTTGGGCATGTTAGCAGCTGGTGTAAGTTTTTTTAACAGTCTGACCTGGCAACTAAGTTGGGCCCAGATCAGTCTCAGTGCCAAGGGAGGCTAGGGAAAAGCTATAAAGCCAGTTTCTGAGTATTTTTGTAGAAACACTTGTGTCTTCATTTGAATCTGTTCTAACCTCTGTTGTAGAGATCTTGTTATGAACTTTGCATTTGCTGTTGAGACAGGTGTCTGGTGGTTCTTAGTCAACAGTTTGCTTGGGTTTGTATAAATCAAAGCCCAAGAGTGTTTGGGTTTTGGGTTGGTTTTGTTTGGTTGGTTTGTGTGTGGGTGTTTTGTTTTGTTGTTGGGGTTTTTTTTTTTGTTGGGGTTTTGGGGCTGTTTTTTGAGGAAGAGACTGCTTGAAGTTAGGCTCCTAAACTAAATATAAGCAGCTAAATAAAAATCTGATTTCCCTTTGTAGGAATCATTTATGTCTTATCTGAAGCATATTGTACAGATTTCACAGAGTAACTCGTTCTCTTTGCACAGACTGGTCTCACACCTCTGATGGAAGCAGCTTCAGGAGGCTATGCAGAGGTTGGAAGGGTTCTCCTTGATAAAGGAGCAGATGTGAATGCCCCACCTGTGCCTTCCTCAAGAGATACGGCTTTAACAATTGCAGCAGATAAGGGTCACTACAAGTTCTGCGAGCTCCTCATTAATCGGTAAATCACTTCTTCTCATTAAGTGTTTAAGGCCAGAATGGGTGGGGCTCTAAGCAACCTGATCTCATGGATGGCATCCCTGCCCATGGCAAGGGAGTTGGAAGAAGATGAGCTTTCAGGTCCCTTCCAACTCAAAGCATCTATTACTAATGATTAGTGGCACATTTGTTCTATATCTGTATTCTTCTGTGGCAAGGGTGCTCTTGTTTACATTACCTCATGCACCTGAGAGCAAAGGGAATGGGAAGGTTTGAAAGTAGGATGTTAAATCTGTTCCCTACTCTTCAGTGTTAGCCTGGAATATCTCGCTATTGCAGTGTTAATTAAGCAAAGCAGGCAGCTGGGACCAGAGGCAGGCAGACAGTGTCTGGCTTGGACAGCTTGTTTGTGTATGAATCCAGCAACTCCCACGTGAGCGTTTCCTCACTGTCACTTGGGGGGCAAAGCCTGGAAGTAGCTCTTGAGCTTTTCAAGCATAACCCCAGTGTGCTGCTAAAATCTCAAGGGGCTGCTTTGTCCTGTCGGTAGTCACCACACTGATAATTAAAGGTTGCATATCTCTGGTGCAGTAGGTGACATGAAATGAGTGTTGATTTCTGTCAGGGAGGTTTAAATAATCCCCGTGTCCCTGCAGACGAAACACCAAATTTCAGGGACAGAACTTCTCATATCTTGCCACTGTATTTCAGTTATTAAAGTTCTGTATCCAGTTGTACTCTGATGTTTTGTGGTCTTGCTCTCTGGCTTCCACCTTTACTCATCCCATTTCACTGGGTTTGTGTTTTTAGAGGGGCACACATTGATGTTCGGAACAAGAAAGGAAACACCCCGCTGTGGCTGGCAGCTAACGGTGGGCACTACGACGTGGTCCAGCTGCTTGTGCAAGCAGGAGCAGACGTGGATGCTGCAGATAATCGGAAAATTACCCCTCTTATGTCAGCATTTCGCAAGGTAGGAGACCAACTTCTTTTATGTTTTCGAAACAGTGCCTCTCGCTTGGTCTTGAATCTGAATGCTTGGTTTTGGAAGAATCAAATAGAACGTGGCAAAATTACTGCTTTGGTAAAATACCTGCTTCAGAGTCGTAATTACTGTACTTCACACAGATCCAGTTTTTGAAAGTTGAAAAGTTTGTTCCATAAATGATGTTAGCATTGTATTTTCCAGTTGTACACTGTGCAAAAACTTTGACTGTTTGAGATTTCCATATTTCTGCAGTCTGTAGTGTTCATTTCAGTCCTGCTTTTGAGATGAACACACTACCAGTCTGCAATAAGCTGTCCTGATTCCTTTGTGCTTCTCTTGTTGTGTTCCTAATCTGTTGTGATGGGACCCTGTGTAGTCAGCTCTTTTGTCATTCACTGCCTTTTCTTCTTGGCGGGAAGAACATTGCTTTGTGATGGTTCCATCAGTTGTGGTGCTGGATGCAAGGAGCATAGCTGTAGCAGAGGAATTTATTAACTGTAGCTGCTTTGCCTTTAACAAAATGGCAAATAAGCGTGCAGCTTTTTTGACAAACAACAGTGCTGAGCTTGCCCCTGCTTTCACACTGCCTGGCTTTCACATAACTTCAAAAGCAACAGTTGGGTGCATTGTGTGGTTGCACAGTGTACCCTGGCAGCAGAGGAATGTGCTTGTCAGGAGAACATTCCCTGATCTGACTTAGCTTGTAATTGAACGATCTAAGTCAGCTCCATGGGCTGAGTGGCAAGAGAGTGGATTGGGTGACAGATGGTGTCTAAAGAAGGTTGTCTTGTGTCTTGGCTGTTAGTAAAACCATGAATATCTGCCTCTCGTCCTTGTATTTTAAAATGAAAAATAACTTGTGGAAGAGCTTGTCTTTACCACCTTGAAGCAGAACAGTGGCTGTGCCGTCAGCACTGAGCAAGCCAAACGGCAGCTTACCAGAAATGTTCTTGCTTATTTTCAGTCTTTTGCATTGAACTAAGAGATATCACACTTGTATTTTGATGATGAATGTTGACAATTTTATACAAAAGATTAGAATTTTCTTTGCTGTTCTAGGGGCATGTGAAAGTAGTTCAGTTCCTGGTGAAAGAAGTGAACCAGTTTCCTTCAGACATTGAGTGCATGCGCTACATAGCGACCATCACAGACAAGGTGAGTTGGACTTGGGGAGAAGACCCTGGCCTGAATTTCCAGCAAAAATATCCATGGGAAATTCTTAAGTATTCAAAAACTGAATGTACTGTTTGCTTACATACGTCTGGTTTGGAGATTTGTGCATGTCTCCTTTTTAATACAGCACTTAAAATGTAAATCAGCATTTAGATCCTATTCTGTGGAATAGTTGGTATGCTTATGAATACAGAGGAGCTAATCTCATGTTTGTAGAGCAAGCCTCACTCCTCAGTTGTTGCTTATTATAGTGATAGTAAGACAAGTTTGCATTTCAGGACCTGTTGAAAAAGTGTCACCAGTGTGTGGAGACAATTGTGAAAGCTAAAGACCAGCAGGCTGCAGAAGCCAATAAAAATGCAACTATACTGCTGAAGGAGCTAGACCTGGAAAAGGTGAGTAGAGCATTGCTGTTGTGCAGCAGTATTTGAACTGTGTGTGAATCTATAGGCTGAATTTCCTTTGGTGCTTCTTGGGGCAGTCATTCTTCATGCTCTGACTGTATCTGTGTTCCTTCCCCTAATATATCCTACAAGTGAGGCACATACTGAGGGTGGCAAATTAGAACTGACTTCTGCTTCAGCCACTCCATTGTCCTTTCTAGGAAAGCTTGGCCTTACCAATAGTTCCCTTAGGCAGTAGCTCTCTGGGATCATCTCAGCACAGAGGACGTGTGAGTAAGGGAGGTCTCCAGTCTCATGGTGTGGTACATGGTGTGTTTCTGTGTGTGTAAACATAGTCCATAAGCATTTTATGGACTTTGCTCAGGGGAGTTGAGCAGATAGTGGAGAAAATCCCAGTCTTCCTTTGCTGAGAATACTGTAAATTGTTCTAGAGTAACACACTCTTGAGTGGGCTCTCTTAATGGAGGTTCTTACAGTTTTTGACGAGTTCCACATTAGTTTATCTAATTTTCCACGTTGTGGACTTGTTAAACACACATCAGTTGCTGTGCACAAACAGTGCAGCAGATGACTGATTCCATGTATTTTGTTTAAAATGGTTAAAATTAGAGCCATTTCATGTAAAATACTCTTCTGAGTTCTGACTTTTGAATCAAAGATATGAGCATCACACCAAAAATATCACTGAGCTTATTAAATGTTTGTTTGAGAAAGGACTGAGAGGATGAGAGATTTTTCTGGTTTTCCAATAAAACAATATTATTTTAATTCTTCTGTTTTGGTTATTACTTTGTTATCATTCCTTAGAAGTTTTGGGACCAGCTAGTCCTGTTGTTGCATACTGTCTGCCCAGTTTCTGTGTGATGATTCAGTATGTGCTGAAGTCATTTTATTTCATTGTGCTCTCTCCTTTCTCCTTCCCACCAGATTTCTAGGGAAGATCTGAATTATAAGTATAATTTAGTCTGTGTGAAAATGTTTAAATATGGATTCTTTTCTCGTACATAGTCAAGAGAGGAGAGCAGAAAACAAGCTCTTGCAGCCAAAAGGGAGAAAAGAAAGGAAAAGAGAAAGAAGAAGAAAGAGGAACAAAAAAGAAAACAAGAAGAAGATGAAGAAAACAAGCCTAAGGAAACTCTGGAACTGCAAGAAGATGACGATGAAGAAGAAAACGATGATGAAGGTAAAAACCAAGTATTTCTAAGAACCAATGTAGTTGTGGGGGTGCCGCCTTCTAAGCATCAAGGTAAAGGAATCTGAAAGCTGGTCACTCATATTTGACAGTGTTGCATGGCTGCTGCCCTGGTTTTTCCCTCCACAGTCAGAGTTCCTGGCAAAACTCCTTTGCTCATTTTTTCACCCCCTCCTTTGTTCACAAAAGTCTTTCACTGTTAGAGGATTTACAGCTGAATGTGGTGCAAGTAGTCTGACAGCTCAGCAAGGAATTTAACTTCAGCTGTAGTGCGTTCACTGAGGGCACCGATTTCTCTGCTTTGCGGGTTCTGATTGTATATGAACTACTTTTCTTTCAGTGGAGCAAGAAGTTCCTATAGAGCCTCCAAGTGCAACTACGACAACTACAATTGGAATTTCTGCAACTTCAACTACCTTCACAAATGCCTTTGGGAAGAAGAGAGCTAATGTGGTGACTACTCCCAGCACAAACAGAAAAAATAAGAAAAATAAAACAAAAGAGACTCCTCAGAATATGCAGATAATTTTGCCAGATCAGCATATATCTCTAGCACAGCAAAAAGCAGATAAAAACAAAATAAATGGAGAGCCAAGAGGTGGTGGTGCGAGTGGGAACAGCGATTCAGATAACTTGGATAGCACAGATTGCAATAGTGAAAGCAGCAGTGGAGGGAAAAGCCAAGAGCTGAACTTCACAATGGATACGAATTCCTCGGAACGGCGCTATGCCTCACTGCTCATCCCCTCTCAGGAAGAGAAAAACAGCACCTCGGCTTCCAAAACACCAACAAGGTGAGACTGCTCTATTGCTTCCCTGTTGTTTTACAAGGTTCCATCTATGCCACTGTAAATTTTCTGTAGCTTAAGCTCTACACCAGCTGTACGTTCCCAGAGCCTAGAGAGACTGAGGCTGCTTTATTTGCATGGCTGTGTTAAGTTTGTTGAACACAACCTCTTTAAAACCTTGTAAGAACAAGATTTTTTGGCATTTTTGGCTAGTTTTTAGTACTACTTGAGCAAAATGGCCTTTTCTCTTTGCACTTTTTAAGCATCCATGTTGCATTGTCAGCTTTGTTAGAATAGATCTTAAAGTGAATATGCTGGGAATTTAATAGGGAAGTGCCAGCTTTACTTATCATCCACATACAGAAGTGGTTTTGTTACCTTTTGATTGTTTTGTGGTTTCATCATTAACTCATTTGACTTGCAATCTTTTTCTTTTAAGGAGAGAAGAAGTTGATGACTCCGAGCATTTCACCTGCCAGGTTGATGGCCAGTTTGATATAACCTTGTCGAGCCAGAGGTGAGAGAGGAACTCAGGGAATGTGCAGGGGCCACATGAATGGTTCAAAAGGTCATTCAATTGCCTGGGAATGTGCTGATAACTTTTACAGCACCACTTTTTTAATTGGTCTGAATCAGAAAGCTTAGATCCCATGTGGGTCTGTAGTCTTTGTTTTTACATCTAAGTAGTACAATTCTGATCCCCCATAGTTTTGTTTTCTCTTTCCATTTTCTGCACTGGCAGGAGAGGGCACAGAGGTTGATCTGCAGGACACTGGGCTGACTGAGAGGCCAGCTTCAATAACAACAGACATTGTGGCATCAAGAAGGGCAGTGAGACAGGGCTGTTGTCAGACTGATTGAGATGCTTGTCTGGGAGTGGGGAGAGAGGATTTTTTTCTTTTTCGTATTTTTCGCCACATTCAAGTTAGATGCAGAATGAGTGGATTCATCAGCCCTTGTGGTTAGAGGGTGTGTGTTTTGGGCTCCCATTAGGAGCATTAGAAATTGGAATTTGTCTCTGTTCTGTTCTACAAACATAAATTGTTTCTGCCTTAGATCTTTCATCCAAGGTTTGCTGCAAGAGTCTTGGGGTCCTGTGCAGTTCTCTGCAGCAGGACAAGCTAAATGCATCCTTCTGACTCCTTGTTAGAGGCGGTTCTTGTGTTAGACTGAGGAAGCAAGACAGTTTGTAATCATCAAAATGGGGCTGGTATATTCATTAACTTCTGCAGGTGGCTTCTCTGGCTTTAGCACTAGGCAGACTTCATCTGAAAATCATTTCTAAGTTTGCTCTTTCTGTCACAGAAATGCTGATGACAATGATGTTGTAATTGAAACTGCAACTCAGACTGCATAATGATGGTCTTCTGAAAAATACCTAGATATTTTCAGACAAAGCAGGAAAAAGCTTTAATTCTAGTCTGGAATTGGTATTCCCCAGTGGACTTTGTTCTTTTCTTTCATATGCATTTTCTTGTTTTCTTTGCCTCAATCTTACAGTTATCTGAGGACAAGTTCTCCACAGAATTTGCAAATGCCTTGGCTAGGTGTATTATCAGAGAGCTAGAACATACTAATGTAAAGAGAGAAAACACTGCCATCTTACAAGCCTTTTGTCTAATCTTTGCTTTTCATGTAATCCCTGTGCTTGGGTTACTGAGGTGTGGTGACATCCCTGAAGTTTGTATGAAATGTATAAACAGTCTGCCTGCGAGAAGACACAGCAAACATAAATGCTGTAAAGAATGGGGAATAAAATGGATGAATAAAAACTTGCATGTAATAGAGGAGTGCTGCTTACCAAGAGAGCTGAAGCATGAGGGCCTCTACGTTTTTGAGCTATGCTATAATTTGCTGGTGGAATAAAGGCCACGTTGTCAGTGTGGTGAAGATTGCTGCCTGTTTCAGTGCTGCAGATGAACTTGGGAGCTCCCACTGCTGCTATCTTCATCTCCACATAGATCAGTTAGGCCAACAAGAAATTGTCTGCTCTCTCTCCCTCTTTTTCTCTCTCCAGACTTTGCATATCAGTATATTACTGCTGGAGCAGTACTAGCACAGGTAACAATATCTGGCACCTACTTCCAAATGATGCCGCTGCAACATAAACAAACCATTATGCTCAAATACCTGTGTCTCAGTTACCCCTTCATAAAATGGGGGGTGAGGGCTAGAACCACTTTACAGGAGTCTGTGACAGTTAGAGCTAAACTCCAGACATTTTCAAGTATTTAGTAAGAGATACTATTACCGAAGTATCTGTTCTTAAAAAGCTCTTTAAGAAGGGAGAACACAGTATAGACACATAATCAGGAGATGCCCAAGTGGCTGTGTACCACCCGTTAAAACTGTTTTATACTGATGTCCTTAGTGCTTCTGGTATTACTTCATTCAGTTTAACACTCTGCTCTTTGAAGGAAGGGTATAGACTGGACTAAAAGGTAAAAACCAAAACCCTCCCCAAAGTCACCCAACAGTTGCTCCAGGTAGAAAATAAGAATGGAAACAGTTCATGCTACTAGTTTTAAGCTATAGGAATGTAAACTGTCTGCTGTCATTTTATTCTGTAATTTGTAATCAGCATATTTCTGTTCCCAGACTCGATGGTGAAGGTCATTCGAATTCCTTGTCGACTACTTATAAGGCTGTTTCCCTGCCTCTGACCTCTCCAAATGTAAAGCTGAATCTGACCAGTCCAAAAAGAGGCCAGAAAAGAGAAGAAGGCTGGAAAGAAGTGGTTAGAAGGTAAAGACTTTAATACTATTTTTTAAAAACTGTGAGCTTTTTAGTTTTTAAATTATTCTCAAATACAGAATGTCCGGCAAGATTATATAACTGAAGAATTAACTTATAAGAAAATCTACCCCACTTTCTCTTGCAGTGTTGGGAAAACCAACTGCAGCCCTAATTTTTAGTAGCTCCTCACTAACTTAATGTGAACATGACGTAAACACTGTATTTGGCATGAGAAAATAAAGAAAACCTGTGACTTCAGTGGAATAAAGGATGTGAGGACAAGATAAAAGGGGAAGGGAGCAGAGGGCAGTGAAAAGCCCTACAGTAGATGATTGCCCATGAACTAAAGGCAGAATGGATGTGAGTAGAGGAGAGGTGAATGATCCCTTCAAGGACAAAATTCATTGTGCTTTGGGCAGTGACCTTGATCACTGATTCAATGAAAAATTTTGTCACCTTCAAGTGAGTGCTTAGAGATACAGTGAGATTTAAAGATTTACTGTAAAGCAGTCTTTTCCTTTGAAAATGTACTGGGTTTTACTGTATGGCTATTAACACCCCAGTATCTCTTCTGTAACCTTTATTGTCTGCTGCTTTGTAACTAGATGATCATCTGGCTTTGCTTTTTTTGTTCTCTTTATCAAAAAGGAATACAGCACAAACGTACCAGTGTCAGATGCTTTGGGTGCACTTAGGAAGCCCTCCTGCTTTTGTGTTCTGCAGTGGCAATGACCAGATGTGCTCATTTTGGAGAATTTTTGGCTCTGTGCAAAGAACATAATTGTGCAGAGGGCTTAGTGCATTTGGATTAGTGGAAGCCACAGACTGTTCTTAATAATGGTTAAAAAGGCAGTTTAATATGAAAATTTATGTGTTTGAACCCTTAGGGTTGGTTTGGTCTCTGCCTTTTGATGTGGTCACCAATGGGGCTCTCCACAGTGGTGTGGCCTTGCTGGGTGTGTGGTGACAGCCTGGCCCCTACTTGGGGAGTCGTGCAGGCAGGAACCCCTCAGACAGCCCTGACCCCCTCGGACTTGGGGCTGCCCCTGCTGTCCTGGGGCTCTCGAGTCTCTTCGGCTCAGCCCAAATGTTCACGTGGGTGTTGTCTGCTCTTGTGTTAGCCTTGGCAGTGTTCTAGACATGGCATCCAGAACCTGATCTATCCTGAGGAATCAGGCTCTGTGCCATAAGGAACATTCCATACAGTGTTCTGCACTGGTGTTTGCCATGCCCTGACTGATGGAAGCGTGTCCTGCCAAAGAGCGTTGTTGGTGACCGTAGATGCATGGGTGCAGTGCCCAGGAGCTCCCTCTGCTAAAGCCTCTCCTGGTTTCAACAAGAATTCTTTTTCTTCCCTCTCCCTTTGAGTGACCCCCAGCTAGAAGGGATGTCTATCAAAGTAACCGATGCAAACATCCCTTCTGCCCCTGACAGGCAAGTGGGCAGAGTTCTGAAAGACCCTCCCCCCAGCAACACACTGCAGCCAACACCAATTGAGCAATTTCAGCTGCAGAGAGGAGGGCGCTGCTGTTCCGGAGCAAAAAGGTACTGTTTGGGACACTTCTCTAAGTCAAAACCGTCAGCCTTGGGAGGGAGGGAAGCGGCCATGGATGATTGGTGGGAGGGGAGTGGGCACTGGGGTGGGCTCTCCTGAAAGAGAAATGCCTCGAGTGGTTGCCAGAGGTCCCCAGTGGGCTGAGGTGGAAGCAGTCGGGAGCCCTGTGAGCAATGCAGGTGTTCCTGAAACTTAGGTGATGATGGTGCTCTGGTTTGGGGAGGGAGGGACTGTGATGTTTGTCTTGAGAGGGGAGCCTTGGAAGTGGAGGTGGGGAAGAAAACCCAAAGCATGAAACAGCCTTGGGATAGAGCTGGGTGCATGCAGTGGGGTGCTGAGGATGCAAAGGGTTGTAGTGTGCTGTCCTGGCAGGAATAGGGGAAAGAAAAAACACCTTGGTGAAAGCAACATGAGGTGTTGCTTTAGAACATTTCCATGTGTTTAGATGTTTAAAATGAAACAGGTTTCCTCTAAGTCCTGTTAAGTGACAAACGATTCCCTGAGGCTCATGTTTCAAGACTGGAATAGCTCAGTAAAGCTGGCAGCTTTTCCAGGGAGTGGTGGGGATCTGTAGCACATTCAGAGGCACCTGCACCTGTGACTGCTGTGGTTTTTGAAACCCCTTTGAATCCCCTGTAATTGTTCAGCATCAAGCCCAGTGCACATCAGTAGCAAGCCTGAAAGCAGCTTATGGGTGCAAGAGGTCCAACACACCTTAAAGTCTGGGGACAGTGGTGGCCCAGAGACCTCAGCTGAGGTCTGCGTGCAAGCAGAGCTTGTGTTCAGACACTTCCCAATAGTGTGTGCTTGCTCTGACCCACCAATACCATGTGAATCAGGAAAACCCTGAACTGGCTGACTTTGGTGACAGCATTGTGGCCTGACAGTGAGCCTGCTTCTGCGAGTCCAGGCTGCCATCACAGGGGCTTCCAGCAGCTTCCTGAATCGCAGCACGGCACACCTTCACCTGCTTCCACCCACCATTGTTTATCGGTGACACTGCACTTCCAGATCTTGAGGTCTGAAGGACGTGGATGCTAAAAGGTGGTGGATGCAGGTGGTATTACAGAGCTGATCACTGGGAAAACACTGGAAAGCCATCTTCTCCTTGCTATAAACAGTCAAAGCAGCTAAGCCATGGGCTTTTATGTTTGAAGCAGTGCTGCTTATGTGAATTCAGGTTGATAAGCTAAGGATTTGTCTCACTTTGGAGAGGTACCCAAGATAGGATAAAATCCAAAACTGGTTCTGAAGCAGTGTGAGGCTCATATATCTGTGTTACAATAGTGGGGGAATAAATGCTTCTGGGGAATCCTTGTCAGGTACTGAGGATGATGTGTAATTCGAGTGGGGGACTTTGAGAGAGGCTCCAAAAGGTGAAGAAAGGATCAGCAGAAAACCACTTACTGCCCTTAGGAATATTACTTCAGCCATTGTCAGACAGCAGAGGGGTTTTGTCTGTCTTTGAAGTTTGAATGCATTTCACAGATTTCTGATCTTTGTGATACAGGTCAAAGAAATTATCAGTCCCAGCTTCTGTCGTATCTAGAATAATGGGAAGAGGTGGGTGCAACATCACAGCAATTCAAGATGTCACTGGTGCCCACATTGATGTTGATAAGCAAAAAGATAAGAATGGAGAGAGAATGATCACTATAAGGTACAGTATCTCAAAATGAAAGTGTTCAGTTAGTCCATACTGTCATTCATTGAAAAGTTTGTTTGCTTTCTAAGGCAGGATCTCTTTAGCTTGTTTGTTCTAGAATAGAACATACATTCCTGCTGCCAAGATATGCTGACAGTCGACTTCAAAGATAATCCTTAAGATACACAGAAGTCAAGAAATAACTTACTGCAGTAAACTTACAGTAGACTTACAGATCAGTGTAATACTGAGGCTACGGAACGTTGCGCAAAGTGAGGTTTCCTTTTGCAAAAGATAAATCTGTTTGTCTTTAATCTAGGGGTGGTACAGAGTCCACGCGATACGCAGTGCAACTCATCAATGCCCTTATTCAAGATCCTGCCAAGGAACTGGAAGACTTGATTCCTAAAACTCATATAAGAACACCTGCTTCGAGTACCAAATCAATCCATGCAAACTTTTCATCTGGAGTCAGCACTGCGACTGCTTCCAACAAGAACTCGTTTCCTCTCGGAGCGCCGCCCCTGGTCACATCGCAGTCATCAACACTATCTACTTTCCAGCCTCCTAACAAATTAAACAAGAATGTCCCAGCGAACGTGCGCTCATCTTTTCCGGTGTCTCTTCCTCTCGCTTATTCTCACCCTCATTTTGCCTTGCTGGCTGCCCAAACTATGCAACAGATCCGGCACCCTCGCTTACCTATGGCCCAATTTGGAGGAACCTTTTCACCTTCACCGAACACTTGGGGACCATTCCCGGTGAGACCAGTTAACCCTGGCAGCACGAACAGCTCTCCAAAGCATAATAGTTCGAGTCGTGTAGCTAATCAGAATGGAAACGTTTTGCAGACGGAGTCTCCTGGATTAGCTACGTCCAGTTGTCCTGTTACCGTCTCATCTGTACCTGCTTCCACCCAGCCGCTGTGTGTGACCAGTAACCGGACTCCCTCCTCGGTCAGGAAGCAGCTCTTTGCCTGTGTCCCCAAGACGAGCGCTGCAGCAACAGCCATCTCAACTGTGACGAGCACCTGTAGCACTCTGCCCTCAGCTTCCTCTGCCCCCCCAAACAACGGGCAAGTGCCCACAGCGTTTCTGCCATCTACTGCTCCGCAAGCGCAGCATTCCGCCCTGAAAGCGGACTCGTTCTCGGCTGTCTCAGCACCCAAGGAGAAGGTGTCGACCCCCGAGCAGGCGCCCACAAGCGCGGGCGCACCAGCTTCAGTCGCAAGCAGTTGCAGCGTGTCAGCCAGCAGCAGCTCAGGAGGCACCGAAACGCGCCCGGCGAGCAGCCCCGCACCGCTCAACAATGCCCAAGATGAAATACTGCCAACCAGCATGTCCGAGATCAGCCCTTCCATGTCGATGCCTTTTTCATCCAGCTCAGAAACTGCTCCTCTAAGCTTAGCATCGCCCAGGTCAGTTGTTGCAGATAATCAGGACAACAGTAACTTACCTCAAGTAGCTGTACCAGCACCTCGAGTTACTCACAGGATGCAGTCCAGAGGTTCTTTCTATTCAGTGGTACCAAATGCAAACCTCCATCAAGATCCTCAGTCTATTTTTGTTACGAATCAAGTTCCTTTAACACCTTCTCAAGGTCCACCTGCTGCAGTGCAGCTTTCGTCAGCCATGAACGTTATGAACGGTTCTCAGATGCACATTAACCCAGCAAACAAATCATTGCCTCCTGCCTTTGGGCCAGCAACGCTCTTCAATCACTTTAGTAGTCTTTTTGATAGCAACCAGGTGCCAGCTAACCAAGCATGGGGAGACTGTCCACTCTCTACCCGAGCAGCAGCTGACCCATCTTTCACTGTTCAGTCTACCTTTCTGAATAACTCTGTGCTAGGACATGTGGAAAACGTCCATCCCGACAACTCCAAGGCTCCTGGTTTCAGGCCACCTTCCCAACGGGTTTCAACTAGTCCTGTAGGTAAGTCATTAAGATCATTCAGTGGACAAAATTATTTCTTCAGCCATTGCACTTTGATCATCATACTGATGGAGAAGTAGTCTACAAATGACAGTTGGAGAATGCTCATGTAATGAGGATGGCCTGTTTTTTCCAAGTGCTCTTTAAAACATTGATGATTTTTTTTTTTTTCGGCTCTCCTAGGCTGTTAGGTGTTGGGAAGATTGCAGGTGTTGCATTGCTTGGCCTCTGTGTGAGGCAGGATTGCTCCCACCTGTTTGTAGCGTAGCATCGATTTTAGGTTTTGGGTTGGAAGGGAATGCAGTGTGGGGTGACACCAAACCTGAGGACTCCTGGAGGTTCCAGCTGCAGCAGGTGCTCCATATTGTATGTGAGACTCCAGCTTGACTCAGTGAGGGTAAACTCCCTGTGCCTTTTGGTTCCTGATATGGCTCTGGGATTTTAATAAGCTTATTTTGTGGAGCTTATTGGTGTGCTACTGCAGGGGGTGTTTTATTCAGAAGTTCAGTATAGCAGTAGTAGCACATCTGGATTTATTTGAAATGGGTTAGGAACACTGACATTGAGCTCCCTGCCCTTGCTGTGCTCTGCCCACAGGATTTTTATCTTCTCAGTGTTCAAACTGTGTTGCAGACAACCAACTGCACCCATTCGGTTGGAAGGGACCCTCAAGAGATCTATTCTGTGCCACCCCTTTGTCCTTGCCATGGTGGCTGTGGGGTGCCCTGGAGTTGGGTATCTGGAGAGCCTTGCTCTGGAGTCATCCTTACCCACACTGTGTGTTGGGTATTTGGGCTAAAGCTTCAGGACTTGAATGCTGGGCTGGGACAAATCAAGTAGTTTGACTTTCAGATTAAAGGAGAAGGGAGCATTTGGAAGATACCATGTTAAGGAAAGAAGAGGTTCAGCATTCCCTTTCCTCTCAGTTGCTTGACGAATGTGCAGGACTTCTGCAAACCAGAACACTTCTCTCTTGACTGGCTTTAACCACAAAACTGGGGTGTTTGCTATGACTATAGTTTTCTTAATGGTTTAATTTGGGCTGTGTAGCTCTGCAGAGTGAGGGCACACCTAGAACTCTGTGCCACGTCCAGTCTCAGCGTAGTAGGCAGAACCAGATGTGTAAGATAAAGTAATTGGACCTTATTCGTCAGAGACTGTTAATAAAGAGCTGACAGACCCCCAGCAGGCTCCACCAGCAAGAACCACTTGACAATGGCTCAGCTTTTCCTCTGCAGTGCTCTAAACTGGGGTTGGCTATTGCTGAAATAATTCCTGGGAAAGGAAACTTATGGCAAATGTGATCTGCTGATTTCCCTGACGATGGCATCCTGCATGTGCAAACACAGGTGACTGGGACTTCCCACAGCAGCAAAGTATTTTGCTGTTGCCTTATGTTAAGATCATCTGTTTGTAATGGGGGAAAATGTCTTATATTTCTACTTTCTATATCCTTTTATACTTTATATATCCGTAAGTGACTGTAAGTATTTAAAAAACAGTGTAAATCTGTTTCTGCCCTTAGAAACATTAGGTAGATAGCCAAGGAGAGCTCACACAGTTGACTTTGGGGGAGATATGTGTGAAGTTCTCTGAAACTGAACTGAAGCTCAAAAATATTTGGACAGAACACACTCTTTCTGAGTTAGGATTTGATTATGTTATTGCAAAGTGAAGAAAAACTGTGTATAGGTAGTGTGCTGCTAAAAGTGTGCCTGACAGGAGGTGGCTGATTAGTCAGGTCCTTGGTTGATTTGTTTAATGTCATTTTACTTCGTGCTACTTTTGAACACCTTTGTTTCAGAATCTAAATGTCCCAGGAGGAGGGGGGTTAGGGGAGCTCGAGGACACGAGGGCGTTTGGAAGGTGTGACAGAGGGGAAAGGAGTGAGGACTTCTCTGTTGCCTTCCCTCAGAGCCTAAGTGTGGTCTGTCCACCCCTCTCATTCACCAGCTTGTCCCAGGGGAATGGACCTTGCCCTCAGCTCAGCCTCCAAGGTGGGCTGAACTGGGGACTTCCATGGCTGTTTCCATAGGGCTTGGTGACAGGGTTCATGAGGTTTTGAGAAGCAGGGAGAAGGGTCAGCCACTGCTCGTGCTCCGGCCAGCAGCAGCACACTGGACGGAGCAGCCAGGGCCTGGCCTGGCAGTTCCATGTGGTGAGAGGGGTTGGTAATGGCCTCGGAGCAGGTGGACACCCATCCTCTGATCTCAGCTGTGACTCTGCACCTGAGGGGGCAGAGGTTTGCATTTTGTGCCTCTCTTGCACAGTTGGCCCATAGCAAGTTTTTCCACAAATCAATATTTGTAAGGGATCACATCTAAAGTGATTTGGTGAAGATTTGATATAGTTTGGTTGTGCACTAAACCAGCTTTTTCTTAACAAGTTGTCACCTCAGGGTGGAGTTCAGGTAGTCTGCTTTTCCTGTTCATGGGTAAGCTCAGCTGCAGCTTGAGTTTTCTCTGATTCAGCAGTTGCTTTGAGGCACAGATGTCTCTGCAGATGTCACTGGCCATGGATTCATTCTGGAAATGGCCCATTTGTGTCACATTTTTAGGTCTCTTGTCCTGGCAGTTTGCAGTTGAGGGCAGGCTTAGCTCAGTCATGTGGGGAGGCTATGGAGAAGACCAAAAGAAATCTACTTGTTATTTCTGTACTCTGCTTTTAAGACCTTGCTTATTAAAAGGGGTCACAAACTTGAAATACACCAACTTAGAAAGCAGCACATGAGTGTGGAACTGCGTGAAATGGCTGGACTCTGTTTCACACAGTGACCAAGTGCTGTGGCCCTTTCTCTAAAGGTGTGGGTAATGTTGCAGTAACCAATATCTGCCTGGGGTCTTTGAGAAACAGAATTCTGAGCAGAGTTTGTGTGAGATCAATACACTCCTCTCAAAAGCTCAGTTATGCCTTCAGAGCACAATGAGGAGTTTGAGTTCATAGCCCAAGTAACTGCCGAGTATGGTATTGCAGAAGATTCTAGTATTAGAAAACCTGATTTTGTTGGTAATTACAGAAATAGGAAGCTGATTATTGCAGTCAGGATTTGGTAAGTCATTGTTCAGAATAGCCATTTTTAATATCAAGCAAAGCTTTTCATCCATTTTTATGAATAACAAGATAATGTTAAAAAGTGTTCTTTGTGACCTGACTCCTCTGGATTTGTGCATCTCTGGCTGTCACGCTCCCTTCAGCCTATGGAGCATATCCAGCAGTGCTGAAGTGGTCTTGACTGTCCAGTCATTGCACTTTACAAGCTGTGTATCCAAAAGCTGTGTACCCATCATTCTGCTGAGCCATCAAAAGACGTGTGGGCATCCCTGTCCTGCAGGAGAGCTGCTTTTGTCACAATCCCTGCCTTGTTCTCTGTTTAGGAACCCAGCAGTGCCCCTGGGTGGCAGCAGCTCTGTTACCCTTCTGGCTGGGGCAGGCTGTAGATCTCGTGTGGTTTGCCAGCCAGCTGGCAGTTTGTGTTTTGGTGCGTGGTGGAACTGCTCCCCACAGGGGCCTTTTGGCTGCCACGTTTGTGGACAGAGGGTTGGCCGGAGTGTCCGGTCAGTGGCTCCACAGCAGATGCCCAGGGAGGGCCCTGGGCTGCAGGCGCTGCCATCGGCTTGTGCCTGAGCTCCGTGCTGGAGCCAGACTGCAACTCCAGACAAACTCAGGTCACCCACACTGCAGTCCCAGGCACTGGCATCCTCCTCAGAGCCATGGAGTTTGTGCTGTGACAAACCCAGGGAGACTGTCCTCCCTGGGGGTCCCTCGGCTGAGCACCCCCTGTTCCAGCAGCGGGGGGGGGGGTGCATTTCTCCTTGGCTATAAGGGAGACTTCTCTTTTTAACCTTTGGGCTAGTGAGAAAAATACCTCCTTCAAATCCAACAAATCATTTCTGTCCATATGAGCAGGTTGGACCTGGCACTTCTGGAAGGAGTTAATCAGGTTGACTTGGTTGATAATACTGGGGGAAAAGACTTGGCTTTCAGGAACTATCCAGGCACTGAAAGGTGCCCCTCTAGTTTCTGACCTAAGGTACTGCCTGGCAGCACTGCTGTTTGTGGTGGGGTGTATGTAGATACAACCTTCAGCCTCACTCTGCAGCAATATAGGCTGGTCCTGGTTGTGGTAATTTTGAAATGTTTAAATGGTTTTGAAACTAATCTTGTTTAATAGGCCCTTGAAACTAAACCCTAAACTCAGGTGAACATATGACCATGCCCATTTCTGCTTGCAGGTAATGTGTGATAAGAGCTTTTACAACATTTTGGAAAAGTACTTAAAAGCTTTGGCTTATTAAAAAAACTGTAATTCACCCTTGCTAGTAATTTTTGTGGGACTTTGAACTCTTTCTCCATCTCTCTCTTCCTCTCACACATCCATGGAGGAAGCAGCCCCCTCCCCTGTGGTGCTGTGCCACGTCAGCCCTGTCTCTGTGGCCACAGCGTGCTCTGACTGATCTCTACATGAAGGTACCTATGGGATGGCAAAGCCCATCCTGCAGAGAACTGCTTCCCCGGTGCTGGATTCCCCTGGGACTTTCACAGAGCCCTGTATCCCTGTTGGATTTGTGTGGCTTTTTGTAAGCAAAGATCGTGGCCACTCCCGGCTTTCCTGCTCTGCCCTCCCTGCTAAGATCATTTTCTTTCAGTGACCAAAGGGATGGCTGTTTTTGTTAAAACTTGAGGCCAAACCAGAGAGCCTCCAGAAATGCCTCTGCGGTTTCTAAGGGAGGATCGTGCACCTGTAAAATGACCTTACCGTGTGCAGATGCCCCCAAAGGTGATGAGATGCTTTAATTATATTTGGAGCACTAGCTTTCTCTGGTGCTTTGAAGCAGGTTCCCAAAGAGAGATATTTAATCAAATTTATGTTTATTTCAGGCTTACCCTCTCTAGATCCATCCAACAGCTCTACAACTTCTTCTTCAGGTCCTTTGACAGGCTTTTCAGCAAACATACAAGGAGCACGGGTTTACCTTCAAGGGCCAGCGCCTGTTGGGACTCCCAGCTTTAACAGACAGCATTTTTCACCACATCCTTGGACAAGCGCAACAAATTCATGTAGGAACTTCATGGGTCTGTCTTAGTTAACTATAAATTCATAGCTATTGTCGTTAGTAGATTTCTAACTTGAGGGGAACTTACCCAGTAATGCACAAAATGCTTTCCAATTGCTTTTAGCAGCTGTGAGGATGGCGTGCAAATCCCAAGCTGTGCTATTTTGTGGGTTTTTTCCCATGCCACTAGTTCTGGTAGCATTACTAAAGGCATATTTGGGCAAAAAAATGAGTCATTGTAGGCTCTTAAAAGGAGAGGGCTTGGAGCTATGGGGGGAGTGGAGGTGATTACACCAAGCTAAAGAGATTCCCCTTTAAGTAGTATGAGTGCAATATTAGGTGAAAATGTCATGTTTGCCATGGTTTGAAGTTATACTTGCCTTTTTTCTTTTTTCTTTTTTTTTTTTTTTTTTTTAAATTGGGATCTGGAATTATACTTAAAATTTTCCAAAATCATTAAGCATCATCCAAGGTAACAGTGGGTTTTCCTCCTAATGGAAAGAACATGGAAGTAGCTTTATGGGTCTTTGATTCAGAATCTTAGCTGAAGAGGTTTTTCATGTCACTGCATGCAACTTCATTGCCACTCTGAGTTTAAGAACCAAAATGTTTAAATGAGTGCTCAAAGGAAGTTGGATTTCCCAAGGAGAGTCAGTGACACTTCTGAAGTTGGCGGGACTTTATGCTCTTGGGTCACACCTGTGGCTTTGGGAAGCTGTCTGATTTCTCTTCTGCTGGAAGTGGTGGATACCAAAACCAGGCTGTTTAGATATTTATGGTATTTTGGCTGATGTTTTCACCTCTTCCTGAAACTCTTCCATGTTTCTTATTCTTTCATGTAATTAATTTAGATACACTGCTATGTCATGAGAATATCATGATTCTGATGGCTGAAAGCATTTGTGTTATAATATTGATTTTAGAGTTAAAATAATTCCTAGACACAATTTCTGTGAAAGACTTGAAGAATGCTTGCCAAAAAAGCCTTTAAAACATTTTATCATTTGCTTTGAGATAATATTGGGGAAATAAATGGGATGGCATTTATGCTTGCTACTTTGCGTGTAATTAAGCAAGAGAAATACTTTTTTCAGCAGGTGAATCTCCTATTCCATCAGTTTCCTCAGGATCATCTTCGCCCCTCTCAGCTGCTTCTGCACCTGCTAACTTGGGCCAGCCAAAAACGGGTAACGCCAATCAAGATCGAAAGGTCCCCCCTCCCATCGGGACAGAGAGGCTCGCCAGGATCCGGCAGGGAGGCTCCGTCACTCCTACGCCCTTGGGAACCAACTTCACAGCTCCCGTGGGTCACAGCGGCATCTGGTCCTTCGGAGTGAACAGCGTGTCTGGTGAGTCTCTTGTACAGCTGCTCTAAAGAAACTGCCAGGGCCTCTCGGAAGGACTGCGTTTGAAAGGAGGGTTGGAGAGGAGGAATAAAGCTCCACAGTCTGTACTCCCACGTAGTGCATCCTGAGGAGAGAGCTGGCGTCAGTGGTGGGAGAGCAGAGGTCAATGGAAGCGCTGTGGTTTCCCCTCCTGATGCTGGTGGTTCTCACCCAGCCTGGATCAAGTCACCGGGCACATGTGAGCCTGAAATGGTGCAGAGACCTCATACGGAGTCCTCTGAATGATCCAGAGGTTAGAGTAAACAATTTCTGTCTGTTAAGGGGGCTGTTTCCAGGCCTGACTGTTGGCTCCCTCTGTCCAAGTTTCTCTCTTGTTTTCCAGTGACATTTTACAGTGTCAGCTGAGGTGCAGCTGATGCACTCAGGGGCACAGAGCTGTGGATGCTGGGTTTTGCATTGATTTCCTCATGACTCTTGAAAAGCATGGGTTAACTTCTGTTCCAGGCAGCCTTGGTTCCCAAAGAATGACTTTGAAACAGCTGAAGTTTTACGTTCAGTTTCCTGGTAGTTGGATTTTGTGGAAAGGAGGAGGTGCAGCATTTGAGGTGTAGAGTGTTTCCATTGGTAACTTTCAATACAAACATTTGAGTCTTGCATTTGTTATATGCTTCAGTGAAGCCCTCCACACTTTGGTTAACTTGTGTCTCAGCATTGCTCTGTGTTTTCAAGAAAAGCTTGTATGCGCTTACAGGTAGTGTTGGGAGCTCTGTTGGATTTTAGCCATTTTGCAGTGGACTTGTGGAACTCGCAGTTCTAATAGCCCCCATCTTCTCCACCCTTGTCTGGATACCTGAGATCCCTCTGTGGCTGTGTGTTTTCAGGGTGCCTTTGGGTGGCCTTAGGTGTGTTTAGCTGCTGAGTTCTACTCGAGTGTCTGCAATTAATTTAATCAGCCATTTTTAATCTCTTTGCAGAAGGCTTGTCAGGTTGGTCTCAGCCTGTCATGGGAAGTCATCCAATGCATCAGCAGCTGTCGGACCCAGGCACGTTTTCTCAGCATCAGCCAATGGAGAGAGATGATTCTGGAATAGTGGCTCCCTCGAATATTTTCCACCAACCTATGCCAAATAGTTTTGTGGATTTTTCTAAAGTAAGTTACAGAGAGTTGGATTTATGAAATGATCCAGGCCTGACTTTGTTGCATCTCCTGTTCTGCCTGTTCACAGTGTGCCTCTGCTGCCATTGCTCGTCACCCCAGTCCTGAACCTTTTTTTATCCCAGAACTGACCAGAAAAGGTGCCTAAGCCTGGAAGCAGGTCTAAACAAAGCCAGAGTTTGTAGGTTGCAGATATTGTCTGGTCAGTAGCTGAAGGCCTTCATCACTCTCCAGTGTTTTGTCTCTCTGAAGCTCAGTCTCCTGGAAATGTTTCACAAAGCTTGCTCAGCTCTTGAGGCTGATTACAAGTTTGCTTAATGCTTTCAGCACAAATCATGACCACAATACCACGTACCTTCCTTAGGGAAGTGGCAGGAGGAGAGGACTCCCAGCATATTTTAGAAGGAGCCATAGCATGTGCTCTTGGCATCTGCGTGGCAAGCAGCAGCCATTCACACATAGGAAAAGAATTCTCCTCATTGCAAAAAGCTGCACTGTTATCTGTAACTTGCTCTTTCTGAACAGGCAGAATTATTTTAGATGGCCATTGGGAATTAGAGAAAATCTTCAACCCAGTCTGTTCGGCTCAGTGCAGCCCTGTGTGCGCTGTGGCTGTCCTGTGCTGCAGAGAGGAGGGAGCACTGAGGTCCCAGTGTTCAGCTGCTGGCCTGGCTTTGTGGGCTTATCTGAAAACTCTGTGGGTGCTGCAGCCTCTGTTAGGTGTAAGTTCAGAAGCACGGCTAAGCTGGCTGGAATCTCCAACTTTGAAGTCACCGTGCTGCATACTCTGACCTGGTGTTCCCTCACAGTGCTGAGATTCCTGCCAGTAGTGGAACGTTACCTCTGGAGGTGGCCTGGCTCTGTCTGGTCCTGCAGCCACCCTTCCCCACATCCTTAACCAGTGCTCTCTTGTCCCCTCAGGGCCTGCCCATCTCCATGTACGGTGGCACTCTGATACCCTCGCACCCTCAGCTGGCAGATGGCCCAGGAGGGCCCCTCTTTAACGGGCTCCATACTCCAGATCCTGCCTGGAATCCCATGATCAAAGTTGTCCAGAACTCAACAGAATGTACTGATGCTCAGCAGGTAGTGTGGCTGCCTTTTCCTACCTGTGCTTTCCTGGGGCTTTATACAGTGCTGTGATAGCCAGTTTTGGCTGGGTGACATGTTTGCTTTTTTCAGTTCTTTGAAACTAGGATTGAGATTGTTTGCATGACTTTTCCCTACAGTGTGTGTGTGTGTTCATAAAATATCCATGGCGCTATCGGTACCAAACCTTCCAGGTAAAACGAGCAGCATTTCAAGACTGCTCAGCCAGGTAATGGACTGCTACAAGTGAGAGGGTTTATATCCATACTCGGCACCTTGCAGGTTGTCAGTCAGACCTTGGCCAGAGCTGGAGAGCTCCTGCCTTTGGACAGTCTGGTTGTGTTTTGAGGGAAGCCTTATGCTTGCCCTCAGTGGTAAAACACTGTTAAAGGAACCTTTATTTGTTTTTATAATAGATTTGTCTTTTTATTTCTTGCTGTAGATTTGGCCTGGCACCTGGGCACCTCACATTGGAAACATGCATCTCAAGTACGTCAACTGATTTAAGGGGGTCTGTCCTTTTTTAGCCTGGTTTGGGAATCTTTATGACCTTGAAGAACCCTGGGGATTTTTTTCATGTGCCTAACTAAGCAATTTTCTGTGGGCTGTAACAATGGAATCTCGATTGCCCGTTGTGTAAGAACAAATTGACTTACCTATACAAACTGATTCTGTTCTCCAGTTAGTTTAGCCACTTCAAACTTAAAAATCAGACAAAACTAGTGCTTTTGGCTAAACACTGCTGAATGCTCCTTGTATGCAGCAGAGAACTAGCTGATGACATGATTTTGACTTTTTAGGGTGGTAAATACCTGTATAATTGTTTACAGACTTAAAAGGAAAAGCTGAGTAAATTTCATGTCGTATAGTGGCTCTACTTTATGTAGCCTGTATTAATGTGAAATATTTACCTGAATACTCAATAAAAGGCAAACAGCATTTATAGGTTGTGTGTGAAAATTTTGGAAAGGGCTGTATGTTATTGTCCTCAGTAGCCGCTGCCGTGCCCAGTGACGCATCTCCCCAGGGTCACGTACTGAGCACGTGGGTGCAGTCAGGTTTGGGAGGGTTTGGAGCCACAGATGTCTGCAGAGTCATTGCCCCTGCCACTTGTGAGCCTTTTATTGGTGTGGACCTACTTCTGTGTTATGGTTTTTTCCTTCTGGATTAGCTCTGCTGCTTCTGGCACGTTCGGCAGGCGGTCGCCCGAGAGATCAGGTTTTGCTCAGGACTGCAAAGAAGGGCTGACAGCAGTGATAGGGGAATGCAGGGTTCCTTCACCTGCCCAGAAGCTGATCTTAGAAAAGTGCTTTCCACTAGAGGAAAGTTTAATAGATTCAGTTCTAAGCTTCTTGTAATGCTGTAAATCTGCTAAGAGCTCAAGTCCTTTCTGTGAGGAAGAAGAGGATTTTTGCACACTGCTTAAGATGAACATTTATTCCTGACCCAGTTCTCTACTTTCTGCACTTAGATTGTGCTTATTTCTGACTTTGCTCCAAAGCGATGCAGTAACTACATGGAATGTTGGATCCATTCCTGAAGCAGGAAACTCCAGTGCACATAGTGTCTAATCTAACGGATCAATCTCAGAGACCAGGTGGACACTTCACCTTCTTCCACCTTATCCCAGACAAATCCTTACATGCAGCAGCAGAGTTTCCCCACTAAAAGCATAAAGAAGTACTGAAAACCCAAACTGCACAAGCAGCATCCAAGTACTGCAGGCAAATCAACCTCAGAAGCACTACTGGATAGTATATTCAGATATTTTTCTTGGTATTTGAGGACAAAATGCAAAAAAAAATTGAACTGCTGCTGCCCCACTGGTACTGCCAACACCAGAGATACACATAGAATCAGAGTCACAGGAAGGTTTGTGTTGGAAGTGGCCTTAAAGATAACCCAGTCCAACCCCCTGCTATGGGCAGGGGGCACATAGGAGCAGCAACTGTATTGAAAACAAGCAGTGTTGTGGTGCAGTAGATGTGTGCTCTTGGGGTGAGGTGCAGGGGAGGGGTGGGGTGTCCACTTCTGTGGGTGCCTTGGCTGCAGCAAGCAGTGCCACCTCCTCCTGCCCTATCCTGGAGAGCCAGTGTCTCCCCATCCTGGAGGGCTGCAGCTCCAGTCTCCTCTGTGACACCAGGGGACAAGACCCAGGGTGGGGATGGGGCTGTCCCTGGAACAGCCTTGGCCACCCCAGCCCTGCCTGACGTAGGCAGCTCTTTGCTGCACAGGTCCTTTGCTGGCTTCTCCCCCGTGCACCTCCTTCCCTGGGGACATGGCCACTTGTTCTGGGCACCAGATCCAAGTGAACCTAGCAACCTCCACTAAAGTGAAAAAGGGAGCCCCAGAGTTTTGTAGGAAGATTCTACTCGAAGTTCGGACCATCGCTGCCCCATGGTTACAGGGGGGCACAGGCAGAGGCAGGGCCTTGTGCTTCTGGGGAGCGGGCTGGTGGCAGTGCCAGGGGGCTGGTGAGTGCAGTGCTGGTCCTTCAGAGTGGGCTGGCTGGATCCAGGGAAAGCATGGGGGTAATGCCAGAGTCTGTGCCCACCCGAGTTCACCAGCCCTGGGTGAACTGGGCTCCCCCAGACCTGTCCTTCCCACTTCTGACCCCCTGGGTCAGCCATCAAGCAGGTCCTTTTCTTGGCTGACTGTCCTCAGGGAAGCATGTGCCTCATCCCTGAGCTGAGCATGTTTGGGTTGAGCTACGGGTGCCCACCCTGTGGGCACTGGCTCCACGGTGTGCCTTCAATTAAGCTGCTCTGGGGTGAGAGAGCCCAGCCTGGTGCTGCGGGGCCGCGGCAGGCACGGGCTGTGTAAGATGTTTGCGGTGCCAAGCAGGAGCTCCGGGCTCACTGGCACCTCTGGCAGCAGCTCTGGGCTCCCTGGAACCCTGGGCTGCACCCGCTGCCAGAGCCTGGCAGGGAACTGGTGCTCGGCTGCAGGGAGGGATGGGCCGGGGACGGCAGGGCCGCAGGCGCGGCACACAGGCTGGTGCGACCTCAGGCGTTGCTGGCAGGCAGTTGGAGCATGGGGAGGAGCAGTGCGTGCCCCGGGGAGGAGCAGTGCGTGCCCTGGGTGGACACTGCACACCCAGCAGGCTGGAGGAGGTGTCCCATTGAACCCAGCTGTTGTCCTCTTGCAGGGAGTAGCAGGTGGCTGGCTGAGACGATGGGAATGGGTCCCCGGGGTGCCCACCGTGGGATACCCAGCCCTTGCTGCTCCACCCTGGAACAGGGTGCCACATGAAGCTGTTGCTGCCTGGCCAGCAGGCTGGGGCCTCGCTGTGTGCCGCAGGACTGGCCCTGTGCTGCATCCTGCAGAGCTCCAGGAGCCCGAAGGGGAGGAATCGTGGGGAATAGCTGCTGGGCAGGATGGGTGTCACAGGCTGCCTTGTGGGAAGCCCCATGGTGGCTCCAGAGCCAGATGTGTCCACGAGCCGAGGCCAAGCACTGGGTCCCACCCCCTGCTCTGGGCTGAGGCGCTCAGGGGCGGGGGTGGCCAGGGCCAGCAGTGCCTGACAGCCCCCCGCTTTTGGCAGGTACCCACATCATCTGCGACCGCAAGTTCCTGCTGGAGTGCAAGAATTCACCCGTGGCCAGGACCCCTCCCTGCTGCCTGCCCCAGACCCACGGTGTCACATCCCTGGCCCAGTCCAGCCTCGTCAAGCTGGAGGAGCTCAAGGAGCGGAATGAGAGCGAAGAGGCCATGCCAGGTGAGCAGCCCAGAGCCGCGGCCCTTGCCCATGGACCACTTTCCAGGGGCATGGGACAAGGCAAGATGCCAACCTAGCCCCAGTTCCAGCTCCTGCCCCCTTTGCCTGCCCATTTCTGCCAAGCCAGCCCCATCCTAACCCTGGTCTTGTATCCATCCGTGCCCTTGCAGATCAAGACCAGTTTGAGATGGACATCTGAGTTTCCATCTCCCCGTCTCCAGGCCATGGCTGAGCCTGTTCCTGGGCCTCGTGGAGGTGCTGGCACCGTGACCAGCTGGCTGCAGCCCTCTCTGATGCTGGGGATGGACGTGTGACACCTCAGGCTCTAGCACAAGTGGCTGGTGCAATTGCCTAGGAGCTCATGCTTGATCAATAAACACCGTGAAACCCCTGAGCTAACCTGGTGTGTGTCTTTGTCAGGGCTCAGCGGGGTCCTCGCCCCCAGAGATGGGAGGTGAGCAGCACCAGGAGGGTGCAGAGGGTGACACTGCAGGTGGGAGGTGGTGAAGGCCTGGGGGTCTGTTCCCAGCTGTGCTGGAGGCAGCTGGGGAGGCTGTCCCGTGAACATCGGGGGAACAGCACAGTTAACACCTGACTGGGCATGTGTCTGTCCCTGGACCTCCCTGTCCCTGAGGTCACCCAGGTCTCTTGGGTTCCAGACTCAGGTCTGAGCTGTGTCAGGACAGCAGGAGCCCAAATGGGAGCTGGGGCTGTGGCTGCAGCACAAACCCTGGTCATGCCAGGGGCTGTTGGCACATCAGCCTCCCCAGCCCAGCCTAGACCCCCTCCTGCAGCAGAGCTGGGCTCTGGGGCTGCTGTAGGCCCCCTGCTGCCAGATGAGGGGCCAAGCTTTGCCAGCCAGTGCAGCAGGGACACACAGTACTGCCTGCTCCAGCCAGGTTCTGATGATTCTTCCCTTGATGTCCTGTTGGCTAAGACCATCCTGCCGCGGGCAGAGCCCCTTGCCAAGCCTGATGAAGCAGCCATGGCCTCACCCAGCAATCCCATCTCCTGCTGACCCTGGGAGACGCAGGACCAGTCAGTGCCAGAACCCTCAGGCAGACTGTGGGAGGGGGCAGGTTGGTGCTGTTTATTAAACATAATGGATCGCCACTAAAATGTCGCAATGATTAAAATCCCCTTTTCCTGGATGAGGATTGGGAGGCAGAGGGGGTGCCCAGACTCCCTCCAGCAGCAGGGGCCCTGTTCCAGCCGGTGGCCCTGGGCAGGGGCTGCCCCGCTCACAGTCCACAGCCCCGTCCCTGGTGTCAGGGCTCCTCCTGCCCCGGCTCGGTCGCGGTCTCGGTTGTGGGCTCAGTTGTGGGCTCGGCTGTGGGCTCGGTGTCAGCGCTGCCGTCCGTCTCTCCGGTGGGCAGGTCCCGCGTCTCAGCGATGAGGCGCTTGACACCCACCATCCACTGGCTCACCTCGTTCACGTGGTCCACCATAAGCGAGCGGTGGATCTCGTCAGCCGCGTCCCAGTGCTGCTGCTCAAGCTCTGCCAGGACAAGGGACCCCGTCAGGGGCACAGGATCCACTGTCCCGCGGGTGCCTCTGCCCCAGGGCCTGCTGCTGGTGCGGATGCAGCCCCCTTCACCCCGTACCTTGCACCAGGAGGCCCATCCTCTTCCTCACTGGTGCCGACAGCTTCCCCTGAGCCCACGCGTCCTCCAGCACTATCAGCCGCCGCCCGATGTCATTGCACACTTGTTTCTGGAAGCAGAGGTGAGCTGGGAAGGAGGCGATGTGCCTCCACCAGCTCCGGGGAGCCCCCGAGGCAGGGGCAGCTCTCTTCCCCCCTCAGGTCTCCTGGGAACAGGCAGCCCCTGCCTGGCTGCCCCGACTGCCGCCCCTCCTGCACCGGGGGGTCAGAGGTGGCGGGAGGGGCCGCGGCCTCACCTGCACCGTGGCCCGGCAGGCGTCCAGGGCTGCCCGCAGCGGGGCGAGGACGGTGTCGGCGGACACGCTGCACTCCTCCTGCTCCGGGCACGCCGCGCTCGGCCGGCCCTCGGCCCGCGGGGCAGCGCCGACGGGACCCTGCGGGGGCGGCCCCAGCGCCCGGGGGGGCGGCGCTGCGGGG
>VZTE01001770.1:418160-445557 GCA_013397775.1 Eulacestoma nigropectus
GGGCGGAGCTGGAGAGAGCCGGGGGGGCGCGGGGAGATCGCCCGGACGGAGCTGGGGAAGGAGTGGCGGTGTCCGGGGCCCTTGGGGTGTGTCTCGGGGCAGAAAATGGGACCCCTGGCTTTTGGGGCTGGAAAGGAGGTTTCTGAGCGCGACAGACAGCAGAGCCAGGTCAGCCCCTTGTGCCCTCAGGTTCGTTCCCTTCTCCTTCATCCACTCTTAGGGTTCCTCCATTCCCTTCCCTGTCCCCATAGATCACCGTCATTCCTCTCCACCCTCGCTTATCCCATGTTCATTCTCCATTCGTGCCCAGGTCTGCCCATTCCCCTCCACCTGTGTCCAGCCCACATCAGCCAGTGCTGAAGGCACCCAAATGTCCATGCTGGTCACCTTCTCCTTCTCACCAGGGGCCAAGAGCTTTGCATCTCCAGTTTGAGACTTTTTTCCATTCTACCCTGAGTGGACAATCCTGGCTAATGCTCAGCACACAGGGACAGAAGCTCTGGAGACATTTGTTGTACACCTGAATTCCCCATGGACCTCCTTGAGTACTGCTCAGGACAAAGTCCTTCCAAGCTACAGGTGCCTGATGAAATATTCCAGGATGGTTTGCTATAGGTGGCTTATCCAGACAGTCCATCATGGCCTCTCCACCTTTTCTTCTTCAGAGCCAGAGGTTGGTAGTCCTGCATACAGCCCTTGAGCCTCCCATGCCACCTCAACTGCCCTGCTCCTTTCCTCGCAGTCATCCACAGAGCTCACAGTTTTTGGAAGTGCAAAATGAATTTTCCATGCTTGGTCCCTCTCTTTCAGTGAGGTGTTGCCTCTTTGCTTGGCCTCATTCATGCATTCCATGGGCTAACACGGCCCTGATTTTGTGAGACACCCTCCTCTCTTCTATGCATTTTAATCTTGCTCACCTGGCCTGAGAACAGCACTGCCTCCATAATCCAGCTTTACGGTTGTCCACAACAATTTCTGTCTCCTGGTGGCAGCTGCTTTTTTGGATACAGGCTTTTTCTTCTGCGTCTGTCCAGAGCTAGTCGGATTTCTAACACTTGATTCAAGCACTGTGTCCTTGGGACATTTTCTGCCTAACCCAACCCAGCAGAGCAGGGGAGGCTCATGGCTCCCTGTGTTCAGATGTGTCTGAGGGGTCACAGGTCTCACCTCGACTTCTGCTTTCCCCAGACTTCCACCTTTTCCAGCTTCCAGGAGTGAGCTCACCCCTGCCAGGAGCAAGCTTATTATGGTGACTAGGAGTGCTCTGGTATCCTCTGCTGCACGTCTCTCCTTGTCCTTAACACACATTTCACTTTCAAAAACCACACTCAGCTGATCAGACGGGAGGTAACACCCCCAACACAAACTGTTCCCACTCCTCTTCTGGCTCATCCAAGCCCACCAAGGTGAAGGCAACTCTCTCCTGGCAATGTCATGAAGCCTAAGGGCGATGATGGCCCATGTGGTGTGAGACTTACAGCAAGGGAGGAGATTTTGGGGATGGTGCAGAGCAGAATTTATGAATTGTATGAAATGTCATATGGGATGTTTCAGGGAGTAGGCGTGGGAAGGGGAAAGGGAGGGACTAGGGGAGGAACAAGCATAGGAAGCCAGAAAGAAAAGACAGAAAATGTTTTGGTGGTGTGTAGGCAGTGGTAGATTTGCCTGCCTGCCTCAGCAGCATGTTTCAGCACTGCAGTCTGTCCTAGACCCTCATTAAATAATATTTCTTCTGTGCTGTGGTGCTCTCTGTTCAGAGCTGCCTGGGCGAGAGTGGGGAAGTTTTTGGTGGTTCACAAGAGGAAAAGGATAAGGAAAGGATAAGGATAAGGAAAGGATAAGGATAAGGATAAGGATAAGGATAAGGATAAGGATAAGGATAAGGATAAGGATAAGGAAAGCCCATACCCATTATACTTCTCAGGGAAGGGTATGAGACATCTTGTAATTCTACAACTTTCATAATTTTCTGGTGTTGGCCCTGAAGAGTGAGAGATCTGGGTTTGGTTTGGTTTGATTTGATTTGTGCTTGAAGTAGAAGTACAGTGGCAAGTATCATTTTTGGTGCTGGGTGAGAAACCAAAACTCTTTTCTTCTGGCCTGAATAATGAAATCCTGGAGAAGGGGAATAAGATTTCTCCTTGTAAGGATTGAGTTTTATCTTCCTAGTACAATCACCAGCTAGATCTCTTCACAATGTAAGGGGGATCTTTTAGCCCCTCTGACACTTCCCTCAAAAAGACAAAAAACTCACATGGCTTCCTTGGAGCAGTCTGGGTTCTCAGATCTGCCAATTGAAGATCAAAAGACTCCTAAAGAGGCTCATTACGTGTCATGAAACCACTCCATAGCTGAAATCAGATTCAGATCTCAGCAGGTCCAGCTGAGTTTTACCTAAGACAACAAAATAGATAACTTGACTCCTAACCAGATCTTTTGTATAGGCCATATTTCCAGGGGATAAACATACAAGGTTTCTCTCTGCACTGCTCCTGAGACAAAAGATAGAATCTCCTTCAAAGAAAACATCCACGTTCCATCAGGTAATTTTTCTGGTGCATGTCTTCATTCACTCTGGAGAAGGAGATTTCTGTTGTGACAGATGAATAATTTTCAGGTTATGAAAACCTTTCATAAAAGAAATCAAGTGAAATCTTAGGTAGCAATTCTACTTTTCCACTACCTTCCTCTCAGCTATTGGAAAACCAAGATCATGCTATGCAGTCCAGATTCAGTTATCTGTAGTTATCAAATATCCCTGTCCCAACACCCCACCTGGCAGAAAAAAACACAGTTTAAGCTGTTTCTGTGCTTCCACCATCACTTACTTCCACCTCAGCTGTGCAAGTCAAGCAGAGAGGAAAGGAAGAAGCCACAAGATGAACTAAGACAGGTCCAAATCAACCGCCTAAACCTACAGAATCAAGACTTTGAAATGCAGAAAAAATCCCAGAGTATCACATTTGAAACTGTAGTTCATGTGAAACGGTAATTCCAATAAGCCCTTTTTTTTTCTGTTTTACTGCCTGGTTTCTGTAAACAGCACTGATTTGCAGAGCTGCTGTGAGCTATTGGCACTATGGATTTAATTGGTACATGCAGTTCCATCCCATATGCCAGAGAGTTCTCTGGAGCACTGCTTCTTCTATAAGTTTTTTTAAGAAACGCTGTTAATATCCTCTGATCATTTCACACCTCTCTTATAGTACAGAGTGCAGAAGTATCCATAGTTTCAATTTCTCAAGCTGCTTCACACACACTCAGATAACACATTTAAATTTTGCTGTCACCCACTGCTAATTCATCTCAGAAAGCCTGGGGGTGGAGATTGAGGATGAGGAAATCAATTCCCTGCCGGTTTGAAGCACACACACTCTGGAACACAAATAACTAATACGAGGGACCAGCACTTCTTAAAGGAACTTAAAATCGGCAGCTAAAATGTTGAGTGTTAGTAAGAGTAAATGCTGCTCTTGGCTTCATCTAATTTCTTGGAGACAGTTCTGATGCTTCCCAGAACCAGCACTTCAGGCCACCAAGCAGCTTCAGCTACATCGTTAGAGGAGGAATTGGTCAGAACTTTGCAACTCTTTAACCACTGGATCACCAGTGCAAATTGGATGTTTTCCTTTGCTAATTCACAGGATTCCTACTAGTGATGTGAAATTACATCCAGAGGTTCTAAGTGTATTTTTACTGCTTTAAACTAAAATGTAAATGACCTCCATTGCAGCAGTACTGCTCTCTTTTTAATTAGTTTCACCACCTAATAATTATGATGAGTAAAGACTTGAGGTACCTGCCAAAAAGCATCACAAGGAAACATATAAACCTTAAGCTATATAAATATATGGGGGGAAATATTGCACCAGCATCAAACTTCAACTACAGAAATATCGTTTGTCTTCATTTAAACCAGGTAAGAATTAGTGCCTGGTGTTATTAATTAACATTTTAATAAGGGCACTATTTAATTTTATTTTTCTAGGTTGAAGACTATGTGATACACTTATATTCAGCAGTTTATGAAGAGGAAGCTCCACTGGCCTTATTGTGAAGGTAAAACACAGATTATCACCTGCATTTTCTCATGTTTAAGTATTTGCAAACAGTTAATCAGCCCACTGAGGCAATGTCTGAAATTACTGTAGGGTTCCATATTTTGTGTTGCACTAGATTTGTTCTTTTTTCTTTGGTTAGTTCATGCTTGATGAAACAACAACAAAAAAATCCGGGTTTGTTTTCATTTTAATGATGAAAGTAGATTCTCCATTTACTAAAAAGGTTCAATTCACATTTACTATCTGTGCTCCCGGTTTTAACCCTGCTGGAAGCTTTCATTTCAACAGTCTAAGGCTGACATGCACAACCTTTAGAAAAGTAACTGCAAACAGAAACGAATGTCTACAAATGTAATTAAACATTCTAAATGAAAAAAGATCAGCACAGGTGGTTTTCAATGCTCTTCTTTGCCTTTTTCATCATGCAATCATTAAGGCTGAAAAAGACCTTCAAAATCATTGAGTCCAACCTGTGACCAATCACCACCTCGTCAGCCAGACTAGAGCTGAGTGCTAGGTCCAGTTGTTTTTGTGCACAGTTCCAGAGATGGTGGTTTCACCCCTGCCCTGGGCAGCCTGTTCCAGTGCTTATTCACCCTTTCCTTGAAAAAATTCTTCCTGGCGTCCAACCTGAACCTCCACTGGTGCAGCTTGAGGCCATTTCCTCTTATCCTGTCCCTTGTTCCCTGGGAGAAGAGTCTGATCTCCACGCTCCTCTCAGGGAGTTGAAGACAGTGAGAAGGTCCCCCCGAGTCTCCTTTTCTCCAGTCTGAGCCCCCCCAGCTCGCTCAGCTGCTCCTCATAGGACTGACACTGCAGACCCTTCCCCAGCTCCGTTCCCTTCTCTGGACATGCAACAGCCTCTCAATGTCTTTCTTGCCGTGAGGGGCTCAGAACTGGATGCAGCACTCGAGGTGTGGCCTCACCAGTACCCAGGACAGAGGGAAGTCACTGGCCTGGTCCTGCTGGCCACACTATTGCAGGTACAGGCCAGGAGGCCCTTGGCCTACTGGCCCTCCGGGGCACACGCTGGCTCATGTTCAGCCACTGTGAACCAGCACTCCCAGGGCCTTTTCCAACAGGGCAGCTTTCCAGCCACTCTGCCCCAAGCCTGTGCCGCTCCCTTGCACTGCCTTGCCTTGCCTTGCAACTACTCCCTTGCATTGCCTTGTGTACCCCGTCCCTTCCTTGCATTACCTTGATTGCCCTCCCTTGCCTTTCCTTCCCTACCCCTCCCTTGCCCTGCCTTACAAAGCTCTCACGTGCCCTGTCCACCATTCCCTTGCCTACCCCGTCCTTGCCTTCCCCTCCCGTGCCTTCATTTGCCTTCCCTCACCTTGCTGTACCCTTCCCTCCCTTGCCTGTTCCAGGCCTTGTTTTTCCGAGCCCTTCTAGGCTTTGCCTGGAGGTACCCGGACCCACGGGAAGCGCTCCTGGACTCGCCCTTCGCCCCTTGCCCGCCGTTCCTGCGGCTCCCCACGGCCGCCGCCCCACAGACTCCGAGCCCCGCCAACCCCGGACCGAGGCAGCGCCCGGCCCCGCCAATCTCGGCCCGCCTTTCTTCGCCTCGTCCAGTCACAGCCGCCCTTTCAGCCAGGCCGCGGTCCCGCCAGGCTCTGCCCGCTCGGTCGCGGCCCGGCCTCTCACCCTGGCTGCGCCCCCCCATTCGCCCGAGGCGCTCTTCCGGGAGTCGACAGAGCCGCGGCCTCGATGCGGCAGCCCCCGGCAGGTGCTTTTGGGGCCCAGGAAGGGCCGGCGGCGGCTCCCCGTTCGGGCCTCGGCCCGGAGTTCTCCCGGAGGAAGGAGGGGACGGCGGGGAGAGGGAGCGACCGGCCCCCGGAGCGGCGGCGGCGGCGGGAGCAGCGCCTGAGGGGACAGCGGGGTTCGGGCAGAGGAGCGGGGCGGGAACAGGCGGGCCGGGATTGGCTGGGCCGGGCATGCCCTCGGGCTGGGATTGGCTGGGCCGGGCCGCGCGCTGCTGGCCGGAAGGTATAAATAAGGTGCGCAGGGGGGCGCTGGCGCCAGAGCGGCGGCGGGGCCGGGAGCGGTAGCGCCGTGCGGGGAGCGCCGGTGAGCTGGGATGGGACTCCCGCCGCTGCTGAATCGTGGAGCGCCGGTGAGCCGGGGCGGGACTCCCGCGGCTGCCTGGGCCGGGCCCTCCGACGGGCGGTGCCCCTTGACGGCGGTGCCGGCCTGGCCCTGTCGGTGCCCGGCGAGGGAGCAGCCGCGTCCCGCCCGCTGCGCCCCGCGCAAGTCGGTCAGCGGCGGCGCCGGCCGCTGGTGCAGGGCCCAAGTGCGCGGTGGGGGGACCGGCCGCTGCCCAGGGGGATGGAATCCCGAGGGGATGGGACCCTTGCGGCCTCGCAGGGGTCGACAGTTAAAGTAGTTTTAAAAATACAGGCAATTCCATTACTATTATTTTATTCTACTTTTATTTGCTATTACTCCTACTTTTATGATTGTTCTAGTATTCCAATCATTTTTTCATTGCATTAATGGGTGATTGTGCTATTGAATTACTGCACTTCTATTCTATTCTTATTCTGTTATTAGATACATAATGTTTATTAAATAAAGGTCCCTGACTGTGGGGCCAGAGGGGACACAACATCCCTAGGGCTGGAATAGGTGCCCTGCAAGTGGAGCCAAACACAAACCAATGTGGAGGTGAAATGGACACACTGGGGCTCTGGACCTGAAATAAATCCTGGGGGCAAAGGGAGGGAGCTGCATCTTGGGGACTGCAGTCGCTGCCCAGGGGAATCTCATCCCCTCCCCAGTGGGACCAAGCACACTGGGGCTGGCAGGGCAAGGGAGGAGTTGGCAAGGTATGAGAAGGGAGGCCTTGCCTCCCCCTCCCTTGCCTTACTTTTCCTTCCCTTGCCTTCTGCTTCTGCCTCCTTGTTCTACCCTGGCCTAGCCCTTTCTCACCTTGCTCTCCCTACCACTGCCTTGTCTTTCCTTTTTATGCAGAGAAAAGATGCACTGTTTCTTTATTCATGTCTAAGCCTTGTTTAGGGAGCCACAGGTTTAAAAACTAACCTGGTTTGGGGACATCAGGCAAAAAGTGTGGCTCAGCAGGGAAGGGACCTCGGGGGCACCCCAAGCCACCCACAGGAGAGTGGGGGACCTGTCACGTCCGTGACTGGGAGGTCACTCATGGAGCTCCACCTGGCTGTTGGGGCTTGGCTTGGCACCTGTCACAAGGGTTGGCAGCACCAGAGGTATCCAGAGGGAACAGGAAACATCACAGCTGCAGAAACATCTACAATGACCTTTAAAAAAAAGCTCTGGCTTAATGAGGCAGGTGAGCAAATCCCTGCCCCGAGCAGCAAGCAGAGACAGGAGTCACAGTAGGGGACAGACAGATTTATTATGTTTCTGGGAGCAGCGCCATTACATCTTGCTGGGGATAAGGTCAACCCCCTGCAGCCAGAGCAAAGAGATGGGCTGGGATGGTTATTCAAAGCGACGGGAACAAGAAGCTGCAGCCAAACCCCCAGGATCTGCTGCCAGCACGGGGCTCCGTGGGCTGCTGTGGCAGATGTGGGGCTGGCATCTGCCAGAGCCGCTTCCACAACATCTTTCCAGCAACATTCTCAAGGGCCAGGGCACAGCACAGGAGTCAGTGCAACCTCTTGGCTCCCGCCGGGGAAGGAAGGGTGTAAGACAAGAATAAATACAGCTTTCAAAGCCACCCCGACACCCCACCCACTGCTGCACAGCCTGGTGAAGGCATTTACGGAAGGAAATCTGTCAGCCGGAATCCAGCAAAGGAGTGGATGTGTCCAAAGGGGTTTAACACTGACTCGTTCGTATCCTGATCTCCTCCACCAGGCTCTCCCTGCGAACATTGACCTACACAAGGGGAGCAAAAAGTTGCTTCAATACAACTCCAGCAGCTTGACACGTCACCAGTCATGGCCCTGTGTCTCAGGAGGTCACACCAAGGTGTCACCAATCCCTCTACAGGGATCAAGTGGGCTGCAGCAGCCACAGAGCTGAACCTGTAAGAGCAGGCACCCACCAGCAACCCCAATAAACCCTCTCCTGCACAATGGTTGTGAGAATGATTCTCTTCCCACTCTTTGTATTGGTTCCAAAGCCACTGATCTGGGTGACTGATGCAGTGATCTAGCCAGTGACCTACGCACCGATTCCAGTGCTGCCTGTTTTGGGAATCTGCCCTGAGATAACAGGCACAGAGCAGCCCTGCAGTTCAGGGCTAACCAAGTTCTGTTCAGTCTCACTCATTCCAAGAGTGCACCTCCAGGACCTTCACCGATGGTCCCATGTCATGGACTGAAAGCATGAGCACCCATGCAGGCCACTGAATCACCCCTCCAGGCTCCAGAACTGAGGAGTTCATGGAGGCCACATGATAGGAAACTCTCCAGAGCTTGAGGCAACAGCATTTCATGACTCCAGAAAGCTGGATGGGGCAAGGAACTGCAATATGGGGTGTTACAGAAGTTGCTGGAAAGACCACTGGGTCTGGAGGGCTGGTCTGAGCTGGGCTGGAGGGTCACATAGCCACCCCCACCATGGCAAGCTGCCACAGGCCGTACCTCCTCCCTGGTTGCCACGATCCGCAGCTTGACAACTCCATCTTTGAGCTCCTGCTCACCCACAATGGCAACAAGAGGGATGCCTGTGTCCTCACAGTACTGCAGCTGATTCAGCAGCTTGGGATTCTTCTTGTACAGCATCTCTGCCTGGGAGAAAGCCAGAGCACAACACCATCATCAAAGTGGGATGTTTCACTGGATCCCTTCAACCAGGCACTGCTGGGCCAGTCTGGTAAGTGTGAGGTTATGTGGTGGGGAGAGGATGGACTCATGGAGAAGGCTGGGCACCAGGTTCAACAAGGCCAAGTGCTGGGTCCTGCACATGGGCCACAAAACCCCATGAAAGGCTCCAGGCTGGGGGCAGACTGGCTGAAAAGTGGCTCATGGAAAAGGACCTGGGGGTGGTGGGTGGCAGTGGCTGAACACAAGATCAGGTGTATGCAGGTGGGAAGGAAGGCACCCAGCTTGTACCAGCATCAGTGTCCATCAGGACCAGGCCAGTGACACTCCCTCTGTGCTGGGCACTGGTGAGGCCACACCTCAAATCCCACGTTCAGTTCTGGGCCCCTCATGGCAAAAAAGACACTGAGGGGCTGGAGCATGTCCAGAGAAGGGAACGGAGCTGGGGAAAGGTCTGGAGCACAAGTCTGATGAGGAGCATCTGAGTGAACTGGGAGGACTGAGCCTGGAGAAAAGGAGGGTCAGGGAGAACCTTTTCACTATTCACAACTCCCTGACAGCAGCGTGGAGCCAGGTGGGGGTCAATCTCTTTGCCCAATTAACAAGTCACAGGACAAGAGGAAATGGCCTCAAGTTGAGCTAGGGAAGATCAGGTTGGATATTAGGGAAAATTTCTTCCTCCAAAGGCCAGTCAGGCATTGGCACAGGCTGCCCAAGGCAGTGGTACAATCACCATCCCCAGAGGGGTGTAACACACATGTGGATGTGGCACTTGGGGACATGGTTTAGTGGTGGCCTTGGCAGCCCTGGGTCAATGGTTGGACTCAATGGTGCCAAGGGCTCTTTCCAACCTAAATGGAAAGGATTATGCCAATGAGTAATAACACAACACAGCACAAAGGTACTGCCTGGGAGTCACCAGGCCATTAACCCTAGTCCACATCACCCAGGGTGTCCCTACAGGGCCAGGAGCCTAGCAGAGCACCCAGGCATTCCTCTCCCCTCACTGAGACAGCCTGTCTGCAGCAGGCAGGGACCAGGGCCCTGCTGCCTGCTTTGGGAATCTATCCTGAGATAAGGCAGAGAGCAGCCCTTGCAGTTATAGGGCTAACCAAGTCCTGCTGCCCAGCCCTTCCTGGAGAGCCCATGATTTGAGACATTGGGAAGAGGAAAGCTCCATTTGGGAAGGCAATCTGCTCCCCACCTGCTCCCTGTAACTCCTTCCCAAAGCAAAGCCAGATCTGGTCCATTCCCAGACAGAGAGAGAACCAGGCAGCTCTTGACTTTGCCATCACCCAGTCATACCTTGATTCCAGCATCCCACAGTTCAGAGATGAGCCTCAGTCGCTCTTCAAGGAGCTTCTTTTGGGCAGAGGCCACCAGCACCTGTGTCTCCGTTGTCCTGATCTTTTCCTCAGAAGCCTACAGAGGGGACAAGACTCAAAAGATGCCACAGACATACCGAGATACCTGAGATTCTATGAGCAGGATGGGTGACCACTCAGCTTCATCAATCTAGCAGTGAGGAGGACTGGGTTCAGAGGGATCAACAGCATAAAATCAAAGTCAGGGAGGTCCCACAGATCCCATCCTAGAGCAGAATCTCATTTTCTGCAGTTGTTCCATGATGCATGCTTAACACAGCCTCCCTCCTGTTTCTCCACATCCAAGGGCCCCCTAAATATCTGCTCCAAGCAGCTCAGGAGCAGCACACCCAGGAGAAGGTGGACACGGGCAGCTGTCTGCTCTACAGGTGAGCTACTATGGCTTAAACAGCAGCAAGCTGAGATGCTCCACCAGCCCCTGTGGCAGATGCTGGATACTCCATGTGGCATTTTCCTGCTGCCTTGCTGAAGGGAGTAGCCTTGAAAAGGTCACCTGAAAAGGAACAAACCTGGCCAGGACTGGAGGTGGTGGGGGAGGAATTCAGTTTCTATTTAGAAATTTCAGTAGTGTCTGGCTGCCAAGAGAGAACCAACACCAGACTTCCAGAGAGGGGAACATGTGGCAACATTTTGGGAGCTTACAAAGACCTGTTTAGCACCCATTGACTGGGATGGAGAACAGTGCAACTTTGAGGAGGGGCAAGAGGAAAAAGCTATCTGGGAAACCCCTAGAGGCTCTGCGCTTCCTGCCCTGGAACATACGATCCCTGCCTGGCCTCTGTAGTGCCATAGGCAGGACAAACAGATGTGTGAGGCTGCTGCCTCCCTTGCAGAACAATGCTGCCTTGCCAAGGAGGACGTGGGCTCACATGGGTGCCTAATGCAGGGGGGAACACTAAGGTACCTGCCCTAGGTACCTGCTACAGCTGAGCATTAAAGTGCCCCCTCCAGCTGCAGCTGGAGAAGCCATGTCTGAGGGCTGTGGGAAGAAGGGTCTTGCCTTCAGTGGAAGCCTGAGATATCTTCTGCCAGGCCAGAAAGAAGTGGAGGTTATATCCTGGTTCTGACTCCTGGCTGGCTTCTCCAAAGGCTGGGGCAAGGAACACTCACTTCAGCATCTCCTGGAGTGAGGGATTAACCATGCTTAGCTGAGCACCAAAGGCACCTACCTCCAGTCTCTGTTCCAGGATGGAGAAGATCCGCTCGATCCCAATGCTCACCCCCACACAGGGCACCTTCCGGCCCTTGGGATCAAACATCCCCACCAGCCCATCATAGCGGCCGCCTCCGGCCACGCTCCCAACGCTGACCGGCTCCTCCACGTGCTCGTTCTCCTGATGCAGCAGCACAGCCTCAAAGATCACCCCCGTGTAATAGTCCAGGCCCCGCGCCAGGCTCAGGTCGAAGGAGATCTGCAGGGCACAAGGGAGGCCCCGTCACTGGGTGCTCTGGCACCCACGAGGGCAGCACCCCCTCCTGCCCCCACACCTCCTCACCTTCCCTGTGATGCCAAACAAGGTCAGGTACTCAAACAGCAGCTTCATGTCCCCCAGCCCCTCCTTGGCCAGCTTGTTCTGGGACAGCTTTGGGTCCTGGAGAAGCCGCTCGATCAGCTCCAGCCCACCTGTGGGGACCAGCCATGCCTCAGGCGTGCCAGGGCAGCAGCACCTGCCACGGTGGCCCCGGCCAGCCGGGCGTGTGCCCTGCACCTTCCATCCCCAGCCCAGAACAAGGCCAAGGGCACGACCCCGTGGTGCTCACCATGGAGCTGGACGTACTCCCCGATGCGATCCGCGGCCTCGGGAGAGAGCCCCTTCTCTCCCACCATCTCGCTCCTCACTTCTTCCCATGGCACCTGTGATGGGACAGAAGGACATCAGCCACTGCACGAGGGACATGGGCTCTCCTCTGCATGGCAGAATCCCATCATCATGGTTAGAAGGTGCGTGAGAGAAGTAGCAGCTCTCAGAGCACAGTCATGTGTGCATAACTCCATTTCTGGTACCTCTGCACAGCCTGTTTGTATCCCAACCCTATAAAAATAGTTTTTGTTTGATTTCTGGCCAAAATCAAATATCAGCACTGTATAACCACCAAGTCTGAGAACCATCTTGCTGCTGTGGTTTCCCTGGTTAGGTACTTAGTCTTAAACACCAGGAAAGTGTTGCTGGTCATGGAATCACCTGGAAAGGTGTGAATTGTTGTTTGGGTAATGGAAAAAACTCAATGTAAGCATAATATGCTGCCATGTTCCCAGTGACCAAGGGGTCAAACAGAACCTGAGTCTTGATTACATCCAGCTGCACTGAGATAAATCACAAGGAAATGATCCCATCAGAAAGAAGCCCAATGCTCCCTTCCCATTGCTCTTCCACACATACACAGCCCCAAACCCCAAACTTCGGTCATGCCTCTGCAATGGATCTCTGCTAATAGGGCTGAGAGTGAGACTTCCTCCAGTTGACTTCATTTGACTATCTGATGAGGCCCCCACAGGAAATGGGAGTTCACCCTTCAACAAAGAACGATGACCACATGAGACACAAGCTGCTGTGTTTAGCAGGGTTTAACGTGAAGGTCAGGAGCACGCTTTGAAACAATCAGCACATCGTGTTCTCCACATGAATCTGAACACACAGAAATTGACCTCCAAATTCTACTTCAGATCCCAAACCAAGAAATCTGAAGCTTTACACTGCACTTCATTTTAAGGTTCCTTTTCCTTAGCTACTAAAGAAGGGCTGTACACACACTTAGAGACTGATCTCCAGCATCTTTATCTGACTAGGGCCTACAGCCAAGACAATCAGCTGCAAATAAAAAGCTGTTCCTATTCTGGCACCTTTCCCTCCTCCCAAAAGGCCACAAAATGGCCTGAATCCCTTGGAGACCTTCACAACAGCCAGTGCTCTTCAGGCAGCTTGCTGAGCCCAAAACCTGAGACTTCCTGCCTCGTGTCTTAAAGGAGCAGCTGCACACTGAAGGGGCTGTTCCGTGTCACAGCAGACCTGGCTACGCCACACAAACAGCAATGGCTACACACAGCATGGCTGACAAAAGCACCTGTGCTACCAGCCCACGTCAGCAGAGCGTGGAAGAAGTGATCAGGGATCTCTTACTCCTCACTTCCAGCCCTCTTCTCTATTTCCAGGGAAAATATAAAAACCTCATCCAATCCACCTCACTTCTCACTGCTGTGTCCATCTCCTGAGGGTCCCACACACAGCCAGAGGCACGCGCTGTCCAGTGGCACCTGGATCATGCTGGAACTGCCTGGCCAGCAAAATGCACAGGCTGCAGGCTCTGCATCCTCATCAGGGATGCTGAACATCACATCACCAAAAGAGAACAGCAGCACCTTGCAGGACTGTGTTTATCAACAGAGTCCTGGACAACACGATGACTGTGTCAACCTGCTCACTTGTGGATTTCCATTTTGCTCTGCCCTGTCACCTGCAAACTGTCTTACAGACTATTACACACTCTCACTTATAACTGCACTGCTCTACTCCTCTGCTCTCACAGAGACTTTATGCTTATGTCACACTTGCCTTGTACCTGAAGTCTGAAATTTTGTAAAGGTTTGACTGGATGATCTCTCAAGATCCCTTCCAATCTGGGCTATTCTGTAATTCCAGGACACAACTGTAATTCCTCACTAAACCTGATGCATTCAAAAAGGCTCTTCAATGCCCTAGCCTAATTTGATGCAGGTTTTCATGAGCCTGGTTCATAAGCAGCAGCACCTTGAGCAGGTGAAGGTTTGGGATGTTGAACCTCCCACATGAAGAGCAGTTTTCCCCTCTCACCTTTCCTTTTATCAGGACTTCGTGGGATGCTGGAGAAAAAAAAACAGAGGATCCACTTTTCCTATGTGAATGCTGTGCCCTGCATGTATCCCCTCCAGGGAAAGGTGGGAACAACAACTCTCATCAGCATTTTCCAGCCAATTCTCACGGACCATGGCTCATTCACTGAGACTCCAGCAGCAGCAGCTGCAGCCTGGGGCTCCAGCCCATACCTTATCCAGTTTGTCAACGCTGGAGCAGATGGTTCGGAATTTGCTGTCCGGGACCCCACAAACTGCAAACATCCCATCAAGGATGCGCCGGTCGTTGACCTGGGGGAAAGGGAGCAGCACATCAGGAATTATGAACTCAAGCAGATGCTTCAGCAGTGTCCTGCTTTGTTCCCCTGTAGTTTTAAGCATGGAAGAGAATACAGGAGATGTCTGTCAAGGGTTTTTTTTGCTATTTGCAATTTCTTTTTCCCATTCTTGGGGAGCTGAGCTTCCCAGAGCAGACCAAATAGCACAGCTGACATCTACCAAGCCTGGGCAGAGCCATCACATTTCCTTCTAGAGCCACAGACACCTCCACTCAGCAGAGAAAAAAACCCATCAGGGCCTATGAGTCCTCTCATGTGGACATACAAAAACAGCTCAGGAACAGACCCCAGCCAAAGACATGAATTCAGAGTATTACCCTACACTCTCAGCATAAGAACAAAGGGACATCTGATTATGTTAAATCCTCAGTGAGGATTTTTTTTAAATGATAATATTGTGAATTCTGTAGCTTAATTATGCTCTGTAAGAGCACGTAATTGAGGCCAAAGGCTCAGCTGGATTCAACATTTTCATGGGTTGTGAGAACATCTACTATCAGTCAGAAACAGAGAAACTGCACAGGAATTTGGAATCCTCCAGCATCAACATGAACCAGAAAGTGCCTTGTGGGAGACAAGAATAACCACGGGCAGGTTACCGTGTTGCTCCCCACTGCAGGAGTGCCTTCATCCTCAAAGGCACCACTTTCACCACTGCCCAAACACCCAGTTCCTTCATCTCACCCCAGACAGGTTCAAGGGGAAGTACCTGGCCACTGCCCCATGGGGCTGCAACAGGAACACAACATCCAGCCTGCAGTGCTCACCTCCCTGCAATACCCAGCAACGGCCCAGCTCCGGATCCCTCAGAGATCCCAGCGCCCTCCTGTGCATCCAGCACTCCTACCCATTGCTCTCCTGCTCCTGTGCACCCTTCCCATCCTGCCTCACCTACACATTGAGCACCATTTGCTGCCATCCCAAGGGAACAGAGGTGTCTGGAAGCAAACAGCAGGCTCAGCCTACAGCAGGGCACAGCTCTTGTTCTAGAAAATGCTTCTGCTCCAAAAAGGACTTGGTGGAAAGGCAGGAATCTGCAGACAACACCACAGACACTGAGCAGATGCCTCTGCTAAGGAGACATCAGGAGCTGGGTTAAGGGCAGGAATCCTGGACCAGAGCCTGTTTCACTGCAGGCAGTGAATATGACAATCACGTGCTTAGACAGATATTAGGAAGAAATTCTTTATTATGGGGTGGTGAGGCCCTGGCACAGGTTGTCCAGAGAAGCTGTGACCGCCCCATTCCTGCAAGTGTTCAAGGCCAGGCTGGACAGGGCTCAGAGCAACGTGGTCTAGTAGAAGGTGTCCCTGCCCATGGCAGGGTAATGGAACTGGATTATATTTAAGGTCCCTTCCAACCCAGACCATTCTATCATTCTAGCTGCCTGCTGGAATTTTGCGAGGGACTGTGGTTAGTTCTGGAGAGAATACTGTCAGCTGCAGCCTCAGGAAAACTGTCATTCCCAACTCAAAGCAAATCCAAGTGCAGGTGCAATCTTTAGCACAGTGGGAAGCACATTTGTTTCCAGGCAGAGAGGAGGGACAAACTTCTGGGTCAGGCCTTAGAGTGGGAACAGGTGCTACTGTGTAAAAGCACAGAACAATGACCACTGCTTCCCACCGTGGCACAGAGAACCCACCCAGTCTCACCTTGATGACAAAGTCCCCGAGCTGCAGGTCACTCAGGATCTCGTGCACGATCTTCAGGCACTCGGCATCGGGAATCATCGGGTCAAACTGCCCGGCAATGTCAAAGTCCTGGGGGCAGAGGAAAAGGCAGTGAGCAATTCAGCTCCACAGCATGGCTGCAGCAAATAGCTCCAACTGCTGGTAAGAGCAGTTTGTATACAAAAACCAACAGAACTGGGCTGTGAGGGAGCAATATCCCTTACAGATTGGATCCAGAAGGGACAGGATGTGGGTTAGGACCTCTGCCACAGAAGGCAGCAGTACTCTCATGTCCACTGCATTTCAAAGAGTTTGTACACTGTGAGCTGCTCCCCTGACCCAGCAGTTGCTGTGTGACACTCTGAAACAGAGATCCTCGAAAAACAACAGAAAGCAGGAGCAGCAGTAAATAAATAGAACAAAGGAACCAGAAAGAGGAGGAAAAAACTACTTCTCATTTGCTATGACCTAAATGCCAAATGTTTCACTTTGATTCTCAAGATGCTTTTTTTAATACACATGACAATCAAGTTAATGATTAGGGAAGGCAAGAGAAGCAAAGCCAAAGTTTCAACTGCTAAGACAGAAAAAGGAATCGGGAAGCCTGAGTGGTCCCCACCAGAGATTAGCAGATGAACTAGCACATAGAAGAACCAAAGCCCAACATCAAGATGCTTTAATAGGCTGGTATCCCATGACTGGAAACAACATCAGTGTTCAGAGAGAAATCAAACACAGAAGCAGCAAGAAAGCCCTTCTTCAGCTCCTGTTTAGGAATCCCCAAATGCAAAGTCTTCAGTGAGATTCTGGGTACAAGAATAATTTTCATTATGTGGATATATTTCAACAGGGCTTCACCAAGCTCTCTAAACTGGGGCATTGGAGGAAGGAAGAGATGGGATCACATAGTTAATTCCTGATCAGCTGAGTGCAAAAAGGGCTGATGCAATCCCTGGGAAAGTTGGGTGAGGAAGTACAGGAAGTATACAGGAAATCAGGAAAGTGCTGATATCACTGTAAATGGCACAGATGAAATCTCACTGAAAAAAACCAAGGGTTGGTGAATTATATTGAAGAAAAGCTGCAGGAAAAGGTGCCAGGCTGAGAAAAGAATGAAAACATCCCCAGGGAGAGAAGGTAACAAAGGTAACAGAGCTTGATTTATGTGGTCTAAGGAGGGGAAGATTTCTCTAAACATTTCCCAAATGTTTACCTGGGAAAGGGGAAGAATACATATCAAGGTATGAGAGCTACTCTTCAAAGAGCTGAACTCTTAAAACAAGAGGAAGGAAACAATCAGATACAAATATGTTTAGCCTGGGTATTAGAAGACCATTTCTAGCTATCTTAGGAGTGAGATCTTGGAGTATGAGATGAGACAGGAGGCAATGACCCAAAGTCATCTGGAAACAGGAATCACCAAGCCAAAGTTGGAAGGTATTCCCAGGGGTTGTATAATGAAGTAGGAATATTCTCAAACAAGAAAAATTGTTTGCAATATGAGTCCCTGGGGACTGTGTCAGTAGAGCAAAGCAAAGCTGTTCCTTGGGGCTACCAGGAGAGAGCCACAAAGGAAATTGCTTTGTTACTTGTTCTGTAATTCGGCCTCTGGGTTTTTCCTTCCTTTGAAGTTAAAATTGACTAAACATGGAATGGAAGTAGTGGTATGCTACTGCCTTGCCTGGTTTGTATGTCCTGCTAACACACCCAGAGCTGAACTGTTGCCAGATTTGGGATCAGAAGGAAATTCTTCCCCGCCACCCATCTGGCAAGCACTGTGGGATGGAGCAAGGAGCTGTCCTCCCATACAGTGCACAGGAGGTGATACCTGGGGGCTCTGTGACAAAGTTCCACACCACGCCAGCACCGTGTCACAGCTGTCACGCCCACTCTCCCACTCTCCAGTTGTTTTTCACACACTTAAGGACACACTAAGGAGAAGATTAGTGGATCCTTCAGAGCTTTCCACAGCCACAGGGAAGGGTAACACAGCGTTCGATCCCTTATTTTGACAGTGCTCTGTGTCCACAGGTGCTGCCCAGCCCGCAGCCTGTCCCAGCAGTGTCCTTGTCCACAGCCAAACTCACACACTGGTAGAACTCGCGGTAGCGGCCCCTGGTCATGGCCGGGTTGTCCCTCCTGTACACCTTGGCGACGTGGTAGCGCTTCATGTTGGTGACCTTGTTCATCGCCAGATAGCGAGCAAAGGGCACCTGAGACAGAGAGGTAAGGATGGGAACAAGAAGGGATCATCCTCCCCAGTTACCAGTCACAGGCAGCGCTGGGTCCTCACTGTCTCCCCACCCAGCACCCATGGGGCAAAGGACTGCTAAGAGATAGCTGGGCTTATCACAGCTCCCCAAGCTCTCCAGACATGCTGCTTTTAAGTGTCCTTTCAGGCTTTCTCCAGCAGCACCTTAGGCTGGATCTCAGTCTCATGTGGGCTGTGTGCTGCAGCAGCCTGGTCTGGGAACCCTGCTTGGGAGAAACCACACTCAGTACAGATCTTCTGTACTTCCACACACGTGGCATGAAGCTGTGTCAGGGGAGGGTGAGGCTGGATATTAGGAAAAGGCTCTTCCCCCAAAGGGTTGTTGGGCTCCCCAAGGAAGTGGTCATGGCACCAAGCCTGGCAGAGCTCAAGGAGCATTTGGAAAACGCTCTCAGGCACATGGCTGGAGTGTCCTGTGCAGGGTCAGGAGTTGGACTCGACGACCCTTGGGGTCACTTCCAACTCAGGATATTCCATGATTCTAAGCATTCCTTCACCAAACAGAAGCAATGCACAGTAAATAACCGAGCAAGGGTTCTGCACCCACTGAACCACACTGCCTGCTCGTGCTCTCCCTGTCAGTTTGGGGTCCTCCCTCCCTCTCAGGACAGCAGTGCCCCAAAAGGAGGACTTCCAAGGCCCCTCAGCACCAGCTGTGGCAGGATACTGTCAGGTCATAGCGCAGGGACAGCAGCTCTCCTCCCTGATCTTTCAGATCATAGATGAGCTTCGAGTCTTCACCGTATTTCCCTGTCAGTGTCTCCTACAACAAAACAACACACGAACAAACAGCATCTTCAGTGACAGGGGATCAGCCCTAGAGCACACAGAAAACAAGTAGAGAAAGGGAGAATGCCTAGGAATGGAAGAAAGAAACTCAACCCTCAACACTTTCAGGATCCTCACCAGCTCAGCCAACCTGCTGTGTCCTCACCCACCTTCAGCTCGAACACCGGTGTGTCGATGACTTCGGCTCCGTGGCGCTTGAAGCACGAGATGATGGCGTTGAAGGCCCTCTCACGGATGGCCATTTGCTTGGGGCCGTAGTCCCGCGTGCCCTGGGGTGAGGGAAGGAAAGGAGCAAAGGACACTTTGGGTTAGAGGCATGACGTGAGAAAGATGCCAGAAGCAGTACGAAGAAACTGCCATACTGCTGACAAAGCCAGAGAGAGCAGGTCCAGACACCAGATATTGGTAAAAGGCAGCACTACAAACATTGGAAAACATCAGGACATAGCTCAAACAGAGTCTGCCATGGTCTGCAGAGCAAAACCTAAGTCAGGAGTTTCACAGTACAGGAAACTAAGGAGCTAAAACAGACCCAGCAGTCAGAGCTCAGTGCTTTCGGGCCTGACAGTGCAGCCAGGACCTGTCCACAGCTCTGATTCAGACCTAATAGCCAGACCCCTGCCCAGTGAGCCACCCCAAAGGTGGAAACAGAGGACAGCTGCTCTGAAACTGTGGAACAACCAGCAGCTCTGCAATTTCCAAACAGAGAGAAAAATCATCTTTCAAAATGCAACACCTGTGAAACTTCTGCCTACGATTCACAAGGGCATGCTCCTTTCCCATTTCTTTGGTGTTAAGGATCACTGAACTGTTTCAATGACCACCTTTATGCTCTCAGTAATGTATAAATCACTGCTAATTAGCTAGACCTCCAACTTTCACTTTCTAAGGCCTGAAAGTTAGGCAGAAGGAAGCACCCCCACCCACAGGTCACTCAGGTGGCCTTCAGCTGCCATTGACAAGCCTGAGATGGGCTGGAAACTCAACTGTGTTTCTCTGGCACTCAATAGGGCTGCAAAATCCCCCTCTCCACACTTTTAAACAGTGAAAATGCCCTTCCACTTTCCAGGCGTCACACCACAATTACATTTAACATATCATAAAGGAAATGGACAAAGGTAACAGTTTTGAGGCATTTAAATATTGGGAATAAATTCTTCCCTGTGAGGCTGCTCAGAGAAGCTGTGGCTGCCCCATCCCTGGAAGTGTCCAAGGCCAGGTTGGACACAGCTTGGAGCAACCTGGGATAGTGGAAGGTGACCCTGCCCATGGCAGGGGGTGCAACAAGATGAGCTTTAAGGTCCTTCCAACCCAAACCATTCCATGTTTCTGTGATTTCCTATGTCAGTGGTATCACCACAGCCTGGTTTGTTTGCAATATCCATAACTGTTCCCACGTCACAGCATGGAAGCAGCTGGTCTCTGATCAGCTGCCAGTGATGAAACATTCAGGTTACAAAGGATTTCAGCAGAAATTGCATTATGGACACTACTCTTAGGGGCCTGGAGCCTGAAAAACTACTTGTGAAGAAGGGTCCTTCCACAAGAGGACACAGGAATTCCAGCAGCTGGCCAGACCTGCTCAGTAAATGGGATTACTCAGCCCCTCAGACGAGGGGCAGATATGAGCCCTCTCACACTGGGCAGCTACAACAAAACTTGATTAAAAGAGAATTTCCTGACCACACCAGCAGTGGCTGGAAAGTCACAGAAGCACCCAGACATCTCTAAGGTAGTGGGTATCTGGGTTGAATACTGTCAGGGGATGTCTTCATCCCTCTCCCCCTTGCTGCCAAAAGCGAAAGTGGAAACAGAAATGTGAACAAAGACAGGTGTGGCCACGCTGGACTTTTGTCCACAGACGTGGGGGGTTGCTGGGTGTGTGTATGGGGCGAGGACATGCATACAGAGAGGCACAGGAGTGGGCTGCGGGGAGTTACCTTCGGGGTCTTGAGCACAAACTTGTGTTTCCCCTCATCTTCCCCCAGCTGTGCCTTCATCTCCAGCAGCTTTGCCACTTCCTTTGCAATCTGGGGATGGAACAAGGAGGGAGCTGGGGATAAGATCACCCACCAGGCCCAGCCCAGAGCCTTCCCCACTACCTTCAGCCTCAGCATTCCCAGTGTGCCCGGACTCCACAACCTCAATACACCCCCTATTCCCAGTTTCTCAGCAACCAGAGGGACATTCCCTGCTCCTCTCCAGTACTTCCCACTTCTGATACAAGCACCCCTATCTCGGCAACGCAAACACCCCCACCATTCCCTGACTCCCACGACCCCATTACCATCCACAGATAGCTCCCCATTCCTATCGCCAGCACCACCAGCTCCTGCTACGTGCACCAGCACTAGCAGCTTCCAGCATCCTCCTCCCAATCCTAACGCTCCCAAGCACCCTTCCCTTCAATCTAACACCAGTATCACCAGCTCTCACTACGAGTCTCCCCTGCACCCTCAGCCCCTCCACTTCCCAGCCCTGCACTCCCATCCTTCCCGACACCCCTCTTCCCAATGCCGTCAACCCGAGCCCAGTAACCTCTACACCAGTACCCCCAGCTCTCCTCACACCGCCCAGCAGCGCCCTCCCAGCACCGGTGCCCCCAGCTCCGAGCCCCTCTTCCCCATCCCAACACCGCCGGCGCCCCACTTCTCATTCCCCGCCCCTCCCAGCCACGCTGCTGCTCCTCCAGCACCCCATTCCCAGGAATACCCGAGCCCCCGCACCTCCTCAGGATCGGCCTTGTCCTGCTTGAGCCTCCGCACCGCGTCCGCCTGGGCCCGCACCGCCGCCTCCTCCGCCATGGCGGCTCCGCGCCGCGCACGCGCAACTCCCGCGCCGCCGCCGCGCCCACACGGCGCCGCGGGACGAGGGCCGCGCACGCGCAGCGCCGCCACCGCGGGGAAATAAAAGCCGGAGGGTGCGGTTTGGGTTTATTATTGGTTTGTTTTTTTTTTTTTTAATATATAAAAATACAATTTCTCCACGCGCGCCCCAGCCTGCGCAGCTGCTCCAGCCGCTCGTTGTGTCCCTCGGTGATGGGACACGTGCTACCTCCAGGGCAGTCCCGCAGCTCCGCGCCTGCCGGCAGCGCCCGGCTGCGGGCTGGGACCGGCTCCCGCAGCCCAAACAGGGGCGGGGGTGCCCTTCCACTGCCCCTCTGGCCCCGTGTCCTGAGCTGGCAGGTGCCCAACACACCATGGATTCCCCCTCCCAAATCTGGAGTTCTGCCTGATCCTGCTTGAGCTGCACCGCATCCATCTGTGCCTGTGCCGCCACCACCTACAGTGAAGGAAATGGCTGTACAGGTACAGGGACTGCAGTATCAGGAACCCACACACTTGGCCCGTCCTTCAGAGAAGCTAACCAGAAGGTTAACCTGGTGACTGCGCCGCCCATGGCTTTTAAAACCCTCTTACTCCTCTGTTCTCACTGCCTTAGCCGAGGCAATGAGCCTTAGGCTAGTGGATGTTACCCAGACCTCGGGTGGCAGTGAATGGCCAAGGGCGCTGGAGGAGAGTTCCCGTTGTACAGCAGTTCAGCCAAGCAGCCCCAGCCAGGAAAGTCCTCAGGGCTCCAGCCTTCTCCTGATCTCATCAATAAGCTTTTCTCTGGGGATATCAACCTACAAAGCAAACAGAGAGGGAGAGGTAGCAGCATTAGAGAAGAGCTGTTTTAAGGACTAAGTGAGGATACTGAAGCAGTTTGTGACTGGTTTTCTGGAGTCACCCAACAGACCTGTGCTATGGCCTCCCAAAGGAACACTGAGAGAAAACCAAGAGCTCTTCAGTGATCTCTAGAGTTTGGAAGCACTCTAAAACCTGGTGTAAAAGGGCATTCTCACCTCCTCTCTTGTCGCAACATCTCGCAGCTTGACGACTCCATCTGCCAGCTCCTGCTCTCCCACAATGGCAGCAAGGGGGATCCCTGTGTCCTCACAGTACTGCAGCTGCTTCAGCAATTTAGGATCCTTCTTGTACAGCATCTCTGCCTAGGAGGGAGTGGGAAGGGTGAATCACTACCCCAACTTCGCTCTGACGAATACTGCAGTAAAGCACCAATACCAAACCCTGCAGCAATCAGTTGCCTTTACTGCTCTGGGCTATTCTTCTCTGCCTGCCTAGGTCTAAAGGTTGGATTTGATGATCTTGGAGGTCTTTTTCAACCTGAATGACCCTGTGATCTCAGACACGCCCAGACCCTGGAGAGACACACAACTAATGGAGTTGGTCTTGCTGTGCTACAGCTCCCTTCAGGCTCTCCCTCCCTCACCTGTGACACTGCCAAGCCCAAGTCCTTCCTTTACCTTGATCCCTGCATCCCACAGCTCGGAGATGAGCTTCAGTCTGGCAGGAAGCAAGTGTTTCTGTGGCGTAGCCACAAGCACTTGGGTCTCAGTTGTTCGAAGTTTCTCCCCAGAAGCCTGGAGGGACAGACATGGGACACTCATGGGAGTGACTCTGTGAGAAACTGCAGCTCACAACACATCTCCAGACCTTAACTCAGTCAGTGACAACCTGGGCACCTTTAATGAGCCCCCCAGAGATTCTGCATTGTGTCACACTACTTAATTGCGTGCTGCTGCTCCTAGGGGATGCTGGCCACCCTCCTGGATGGGACCAGGACAGCTTTCCAATGTCTCCTTTGATTCTTCAGGTACAAACACATTGCCTCAGCTTCACTTGCTAAGAATCACAGGCTTGGAACCAAACGCAGAATGATGAACCTCCACAGAGGCTTTCCTGGGGTTTATTATTGAGTTCACAGCTGTTACCAAATTCATCACTTCAGAATCCCCAGGACAGAAAACTTCAGAGGCAAGACACAAGAACAAAGTGACTGTTCACAAAAAGACTGGGGCACAAAGCTCAGAGCCAGGCCTAGAGCTCAGGGCTGCCTCTAACATTTCCTTGACATCTCCTAGGGAATACTGCCCTCAGCTGCCCATGCCTGCACCCTGATGGGCTGCAGAAAAGGACCCTGTCTTATGTGCATGGATATTTAGGCATAGGAGGAGCTACCCTCTCCCCCAAAATTACTTTCCCTTGAGCACTGTGGAGCTCGAGACCTCTAATAAACAGTATTTTGCTTCCTAGAGCCTTCCCTGATGCACTGCCTGCATCACTTACCTTCAGTCTCTGTTCCAGGATGGAGAAGATCCGCTCGATCCCAATGCTCACCCCCACACAGGGCACCTTCCGGCCCTTGGGATCAAACATCCCCACCAGCCCATCATAGCGGCCGCCTCCGGCCACGCTCCCAACGCTGACCGGCTCCTCCACGTGCTCGTTCTCCTGATGCAGCAGCACAGCCTCAAAGATCACCCCCGTGTAATAGTCCAGGCCCCGCGCCAGGCTCAGGTCGAAGGAGATCTGCAGGGCACAAGGGAGGCCCCGTCACTGGGTGCTCTGGCACCCACGAGGGCAGCACCCCCTCCTGCCCCCACACCTCCTCACCTTCCCTGTGATGCCAAACAAGGTCAGGTACTCAAACAGCAGCTTCATGTCCCCCAGCCCCTCCTTGGCCAGCTTGTTCTGGGACAGCTTTGGGTCCTGGAGAAGCCGCTCGATCAGCTCCAGCCCACCTGTGGGGACCAGCCATGCCTCAGGCGTGCCAGGGCAGCAGCACCTGCCACGGTGGCCCCGGCCAGCCGGGCGTGTGCCCTGCACCTTCCATCCCCAGCCCAGAACAAGGCCAAGGGCACGACCCCGTGGTGCTCACCATGGAGCTGGACGTACTCCCCGATGCGATCCGCGGCCTCGGGAGAGAGCCCCTTCTCTCCCACCATCTCGCTCCTCACTTCTTCCCATGGCACCTGTGACGGGAGAGAAGGGCATCCATTGCTGCAGGACACTCTCCTCACTCACTGCCTCCATCAGCCCACATGTGCACAACTTGTGTGGAACAACAGTCAGCAATCTCACCAACCATGCCTCTCTCTCTCACAGGGATTTTTAACAAATCACCAGGCTTTATTCTTAACCAGGCCCAAGAACCCCTCAAATCCTTTACAGAGACCATCTTAGCTGCTGTGAAACTCTTTACAACAAGAACAGCCACAACACAGCCCAGCCTAAGACACCCACCCCAAGACCACAAGTGTGTCCCCATGAGCCCAGTGCTGACCTTGTCCAGCTTGTCCACAGTGGAGCAGGCAGGTATGAACTTGTTCTCTGGAACACCACAGACAGCAAAGACACCATTCAAAATCCGACGGTCGTTGACCTGGGGGAGGGAGAGGCACACTTACCTCGGGGGCACCCCCTGGATGTCAATCCTATTTTTCCTAGTGTGTGGGAAGCTGCAGCTGTTGGCATTTCCTTGTGCCTTTTCCCCAGCACCCAAATTCCATGGGAAGAGAAGGTGTAGAGGTATGAAAACCATCCTGTGACTCTATGGATCTAGTCAGCTGCTGGAATTCTGCAGAAGACTGTGGTTAGTCCCGGAGAGAACTCTGCTGACTGCTGCCTCAGGAAAACTCCTGGTATTCCCAGCCCAAGGCATGTCCAAGCTGAGGTCCAGCCTTTGCATATACACCATGAGGAGGCAGAGAGGAGGGAGGAACTTCTGGGTCAGGTGTTAGAGCAGGCACAGGTAGTCCTGTGTAAAACCACAGGAACAACGACCACTGCTGCCCACCGTGGCACAGAGAACCCACCCAGTCTCACCTTGATGACAAAGTCCCCGAGCTGCAGGTCACTCAGGATCTCGTGCACGATCTTCAGGCACTCGGCATCGGGAATCATCGGGTCAAACTGCCCGGCAATGTCAAAGTCCTGGGGGCAGAAGAAGTGATGCGAGCTCCTGGCAGAGCTGAGGGGCTTTGGCCAGGCACACCCTGCTGCTCTGCAGCAGCTGGAGGCACTCCAGCCAGGAAAACCCTCCTGCCTTTGTGGCCTCGGCAGCAGCACTGGCCACCACAACACTCACGCACTGGTAGAACTCGCGGTAGCGGCCCCGGGTTGTGGCCGGGTTGTCCCTCCTGTACACCTTGGCGACGTGGTAGCGCTTCATGTTGGTGACCTTGTTCATCGCCAGATAGCGAGCGAAGGGCACCTGGGCCCGAGGAGTTAAGGATGGGAACATGGAGATCCCCAGCACTGTAGAAGCTGAACCTCAAAGCCTCCTACCTCCCCTTCCCTTTGCCAGCTGCTTCCCAATTTTTTTCACAACCACAGTGAGATTCTTGGGGTATCCTGTGCAGGGTCATGAGTTAGACTTCGATGATTCTTGTGGATCCCTTCCAATTCACAATATTCTGTAACTCTATAACCTCTGGGGAGATCATTCCTTAGGCTGAGGATGAGTACAATGAACCACCTGAGCTCCTTCAACACTGGGACAGCTCCATTTCTTCCTCCAGACCCACAGTATGACAACATCACATGCACAAGGACCCTCTCTCATCGTTCCACCCTCTCACAGTGCGATCAGGGGGAATTCAGTGCATGGCACAGCCATACAGACATTAAAGGAAAGAGACTTTGTTGAGGTGTGGAGGATGAGAAGGCCTGGGATAGACACCTGCAGCAAACACCTTTCCAGGTGGCACTGGCAAGGTGGGATGGGCACAGCAGAGGTGAGGACTGTAACTGGGAGGAGATAAAAACAGTACAGCGAAGCATACTGGTGCATGTCCACAGCATGAACGGACTTTGCTGTGGGTCCTGGCCTGGCTGGGGGGATGGTGTGGAGCCATGACAATGACAGCCAGACCAGCTGGGATGGCCAAGGGGGCTGCCATGGCTCCAATGGGACCTGCAGGCAGGCCAGGGTAAGAGAGATCCCTCAAAGCAGAGGTGGCCACTCCCTTGGTCTGCTACCATCCCCTCAGGGTGCCACCATGCCCTTGGGAGCACAGGATACAGTGAGGTCATAGCGCAGGGCCAGCAGCTCCCCTCCCTGGTCCTGCAGCTCGTAGATGAGCTTCGTGTCCTCCCCGTACTTCCCCATCAGCGTCTCCTGGGGAGGGGCAAAGGGGCCGGTGACCGGGGGGGCTCTGGGGTGAAGGGTCCCCTGAGATAGGGCACAGAGCTCGGCCCCCACGAACCGGGCATTACACACATCCTCCCTCCAGCCCCCTCGGACCCGAGTCCACCTCCCCGTCCCCCCCAAAAGGAGAACCAAGAGCGAACGTCCAGCTGCCCTCCCCACCCGGCCATGCCCCACACAGGGGGAGCCCCCAAACCTGCCCTGAAGCCCCGGGGGAAGGGGGTGCTCCCCAGTCCCACAGGGGAGCAGAGGGGGACCCACAGCCCCTGGGGCGGCTCCGCTCCCCACACCAAGGGCGAAGCGAGTTCCCGCC